>JAHKKF010489583.1:0-14683 GCA_019740295.1 Labeo calbasu | reverse complement strand
CAAATCAGAATATTAGAATGATTTCTGAAGGATCATGTGACTGGAGTAATGATGCTAAAAATTCAGCTTTGAAATCACAGGAATAAATTACATTAAAAAAATTCAAATAGAAAGCAGTTATTTTAAATAGTAAAAATATTTACTTTTTTTTTTTTTTTTTTTTTTGCTGTACTTTGGATCAAATAAATGCAGGCTTGGTGACCAGAAGAGACTTCTTTGAAAAAAACATTAAAACTCTTACTGTTCAAAAACTTTTGACTTAATTTGCAATGCAAATTCATTTATGGGATTGTAATTATTATGCATTGAATGTTAATATATTGCATTTTTCAATACTTTTTTGTTTGCTTTAGATCAAAGTTTGCAACACTGTTATTTTACATAAATAATGTTTTTGGAGAACGTCTTTTGACTTGAACTTTTAAAATCCCTTATAGAGAAATGAATGGGAATAAACCAAGATGTGGCTTAAAAGTGGACAGATTTAATCTGATATGAAAACAATGCTTTTTTTGTCAAAAATATGTGAACATAAGCCATCAGCACCAGATGGATGATGATTTAAATTAAAATGAAAACAACATGACTTGCTATTAAAGGGATAGTACACCCAAAAATGAAAATTCTGTCATTAATTACTCACCCTCATGTCGTTCCAAACCTGTAAGACCTTCGTTCATCTTCAAAACACAAATTAAGATATTTTTGATGAAATCCGAGAGCTTTCTGACCCTGCATAGACAGCAACGCAACTACCACGTTCAAAATAACTTATTTTATGTTCTGAAGATGAACGAAGGCCTTACTAGTTCGGAAAGACATGAGGGTGAGTAATCAACGACAGAATTTTAATTTCTGGGTGAACTGTCTCTTTAAGAACATAATGTGGTAGTGCAGGACATTAACTGTCAAGATGAAGGAATTTCAACACTGTCCTAATAACTTACTGTAATACGTATATTTTATTTAAGACCGTTCCCATGGGGGGAAGCGATCAATAACCAATAACGCAGTGTTTCGGCACTATGTCATTTGCTATTAGCCAAGGCAGAAAATGAGAGATATCATATGTCACTGGAGAAAGAAAGGGGCACTTGAGGATGAACAAGTCTGGTCTCGACAGGAACGCTTATTCAGGGGGACAGGAATAACGTGTACATAATCGCGGTAAGGACAAAGACCTCCCTGGAGGCGTCTCTGAGGTTTTACAGGCCTGTCGTGTCCTCGCATATCCAAATATACACAATTTCCTTGTTCGCCGTGCGTATCGACTAAGTCTGGTAGCGGTAAACATGGCTGGGTGAATTTTATAGACAGGCAGTCAGACCTGAGATGGGGAAAAATAGTGACTGATTGCCCCTGATGTTTGCAACCCACCCTGAGAGAAATGGCCTTTGCGTATTTGTTCTCAGAAGGCAAAGGCCTCGATCTGTAATCTACTGGAAGCCACAGTGAAATGAATCCAGATGAACACTGAAGAGACTACGGTCTACTTCTAAATAATCACACACTGTATGTCTATAGACTTACATGATGTCTGAAAAGAAGTTTGGAGGTAGCATGAATTCTGTGAATGAGGAGTTGATCAAAAACATGTTATTTCTGGACTCAAGGGCTAGTGGAGAAGGAGATCTAGACAAGGTCCTTGCCAAATCAATCATGACCTTTAAGGCATAGATGTTCTTTGACATCCTTGCAGGAACTCTTGAGTTACTACTGTATGTCATGTTTATTAACTACATCTACAGGGATTTCTTTAGGAAATTATGTAATCTAGGGTTACACAAAACCAAGAATTTGGCATTCACTGGCCCAAAAAAATATCTGGAACTTGCGTTTAAAAATGCATGTCATTACATTACATAACAAAATATGAAAACCAAGTGGCATTAAATGAAAAGAATGCAATGTCAAGTCAAAGTGATGCAATTAGTAATCTAATCAGCTTCGAAAACATAAGTAATTTATGCATAAACAACCTCGGAGACCGACAGATGTTTATGAACCCTTTTAGGCACAGAGAATATTGAATTGATGTGTTGATTTTATTGTAGTGAATTAATGACATTAATTCTAAATGTTCAGCAACATTATATATAATGCATTGTGTACAAATAAACAATAGTGCGGGGAAAAAAATATATAGTTTTTTCCCCTGCATTGTTATTAATATATTAATAATAATAATTATTATATATTATATAAAATAATAATTATATTAATTGTATATATTAATTATATTATAATTGTTCAGTACCATCATATTTAATGCATTGTGTACAAATAAACAATAGTGCGAAAAAAAAGATATATAGTTTTTTGTCCCGCACTATTATTAATATATTAATAACTATTATTATATTCATTGTATATATTAATTATATTATAAATGTAAATGTTCAGTACCATCATATTTAATGCATTGTGTAAAAATACAATAGTGTGAAAAAAAACTATATACATACATATAACAATAAAATCAACATATTCAATGTTTTGTAAGCCTAAAACAAACACATTTATTTATCATTATTTATTTTATCTATCTTTATTTTAGGCTTGAAGAATATTGGATTAATATGTTGATTTTTACTGTAGTGAATTAATAAATTAATTCTGACATAAATAGTTTGACATACATATAAAACAATTTTATTTCTTTATTAAAAATCTTAACATTTCTGTACAACTGCAAAATGTACAATATTATATTTCTACTATTTATATTCTAATATATATAATATATATTTCTAATATTTGTGTACTTGTATTTCTAAACCTGTGCACTATTTTAATATAAATCTCTTATGCTTTAGATGCTGTCAATACATCTAAATTATAATTTATGTTCAGTTCACTGAACCGAATAAGAATATAAACATTACCCACAAATACCTATGAGTACATATGAACATATAGATATTTTTAAGTATATATTTCAGATGTTTCTCTTAAAATTCCTTAGAAGTAAAAAAAGACAACTGTTTACATACAGTAAGAGTGCTGATCAAATGTCTTGGAAGAATTTGATGAGAAATTTGTAGTTCACATTACAATAATTTGCTGGTATTTTGGCTAATCTAATCACAGGTTAAGACATTTTTAAGACCAGTGCTTCGTTTTAAGTAAAACTCAATTTTCTCTCAGTCTCATTGTTTAGAAGAAATAATTGAGTAGCTTTTCTTTCCTGTGGGGAGTTTTGGCAAACATATTATTTGAGACTGCCACAACATTTGATTGTGAGCAAGAAAACTTCTAAAACAGACATTCTGAACATTGCTCTAGCATTGATTTCACAGTAACCCACCGTCTCTCTATTACATTGGGCTTGTATGGAGAAACACATCTCCACTGGATGTTCTTAGACATTTAGCAGAACGGAACATTCTATTCACCTCTAAGCTTGACGGCCTCCGCTGAGACACATTAGCCCTCTGTTGCATCCTTCTGGGGCTGAATGGGAATATTGGGCTTCATTCCTTTGTATCTGTGTCACTAAAGATGCCTAATAACCTGGAGTCTGCCTCCCATTCTCTAATTAACGAGTGGAACACAGTGAGCCGTGAATGCGGCACACCATTGAGCTCAAACACCTTACCAGGTGGCCATCATGATGTTTGGACCATGGCTATAAATAGGCAAAGAGAAAGCTGCCTACTGTATATTTTAGATTTTGTTGCTAACAGGTAAAACTTTGTAAATTAGAGATTAGAGTTCAGTTTTACCTGAGTTTAGGTATATGAAGTGTAAAGAGGTTGTCACTGTCATTCACTAGGTCAGTTTTAAAATCCAAAAATTGCAAATGACTGATCATTATGTAAATTCATCGTCTAAGAGTCTAAAGAAATCTGTGTTTGAAAGCTAAGTACAATTAGTGGCAACACTATAATTTGACTACATTTATCAGTAGCATAACACTAGTTAATCTGTTTTTTGTAATAGCTTTTCCATTAACAAGATATTTTTCTATCAAGTGAATTTAAAACTTCAGTAAAGTGATTTGTAGCCTTTCCATTAACAAGATGTATTTTCTATCAAGTGGCTTTAGAAAATATTTTTAAGTTTTACAAGTTTAAAAGTCACTTTTTTTGTGGGCTGCTCTTCTATTTATTTATTTATTAATCTCCATTTTTCTTATTGGGACATTCAATGTCGACTCAATCAGAGGTCCCTGGCTCAAATTTTTGGTTTTGTTATTTTTTTCTGTAGGAAAACAAACATATATTGTTCTGAAAGCCAAAACGGTAAATGTCAAAGATGTATATTTTCTGAGTAATCCACTTATTTGTAGAGGGGGGGGTCAAAATGACAAGTTTCACCTGAGAGTTGCAGTCAAATAACAGGGTTGTAGAAATGATTTTAGAAAGCTGGCAGCTTCATTATTTGATTGTTACACAGAGATTGGTAACTCTATTAGTATAATCTGTTGACTTCAGCCATTTTTGTTTTTATTATATGCAAATATTGACAGCTCAAAATGTTTGCATGCATGTAGCTCAAGAAGGTTAAAGGAGATTAAAGATATTTTAATATCCTTTTAGATTCTGGTTCTTAACAAACTTTCCTTTTGGGATCTTAATTTTAAAGGCCATCGATGATTCAATCCTAGAGATATGAGGATCTTAATGCAGCTCCATGAGTAAATTGGCAAATTGTGCACATTTTCAGTTCTTTCAACACTATCTACAGAAAATAAAAATAGTAGCACAATCAAAAATTTGAGCCAGGGAAGTTTCTGAAATTTGGTTGATTTGACACAGATTGACCCTATTTTAAGTACTGTATTCAAAGTCCAAATATTTTTTTTATTAAATCAGCTAAACTAATGGAGGAAAACCAACAAACAAACAATTCGCTGACTGTCCGAGTAGCATTTTAGGTTACCTTATTTATATATAAAAAAAATTCATTCAAATGCTATCAATTTTTTTATCAGTTATATTAAGGTGTTTCTAATTTTGTCTAGCTTAGTTGTATTAAGTGTAAATTGATCTGTGATTTAAGATGAAGTCACCTGTTTTCTGATGTTTTCTGTGCCAGAACAATCTGTCTTGTCTTTGATGATATAGTCTCTTCTGTTTCTGAAATTACTAAAATAATCTTATATATTTAAAAGGAGCCCTGGGTATTAAGACCTGCACGTAAACAGTGTCTCTAACTGAAATGTGTAGTAGAAAACCCATGATTTATGTTATTTAAAAAATGCACATCAATTTATACATATTTTGGACTATGGGGGCACCATTGTTTCAAAGACGTGAAATGTTATAGTCAGTGAGGCGCTACCCTGGTGCTACTTTTTGCTATTTTTACCACAACACAACTCGAAAATAAAATACTGATACAATGCCACTAGGGTTGCCCTCTAATAGTCGACAAACCGCTAGTCGACGAAAAGATGCTTTGTCGACCAAAAATTAGTCTCAGAAAAAACATCCACAGGTAATGGCAAAGTCACACAGTCCGTGACGAATAGATCGTTAATGGCTGGTCGAGCAAGACAACCATCGACCTCAAATATGGCTTATCATTTGAAATATGTAAGTAGTAGCAACTCTACATGTCTGTAATCTAATGTTAGCGTAGAAAAATGTGCGCTCTTTGAAGTGTCTGTGCAGAGGCTGGATGCTGAATATCAGCGCGCTTACTGCATGACAGATGGAGGCGCCGGTGCAGTCACTTGCTCTTAAAATACTCCGTCATTTTTGGTCATACAGATAAAAGTTTGAACCTGTAAAAACTTATTTGTGTCCACTCAGAATTAACAACGAAATGTTGCACTTTTGTAAAATAATGAAAGCAAACAGACAAGCTTTCTTTTTGCATGCGCTTCAGCGCTTATTAGGCTAAGTAGGCAATCAAAGGCTCATTATTATGATTTATATGGTTTATTAATAAACGTGTGACTAATAGTCAACTAATGCTTAAAATAAACAACGACTAGTCAACCAGAAAAATCTTTAGTCGAGGGCAGCCCTAGATGCCACATTGTGCGGCTTTTTGTTGCAATTTTTAGTCGAAGGGAAACAAGTGAAGCAATGTAAGTCTTAACTGCTTTCCTAGCGATAAGAAGAGTAGAAAAAAATTGGAAGATGCCTGTGGACGAACAAAGCTTCATAAAGACCCATGTCTTTGTTCTTTCCACTTCAGCCCTTATTTTTTTTTAGTAGTACTGAAAGAGGTTTACAAAAGGCAGAGACAAGAAACGCTAGATGCCATCATGGCAGGATGTAAACATGCCCAACACTTGTCATGACGCCGCAGCTACTGAAGGAGTTTCTCACGATTTCACACGATATGGCGTTTAGACTGCGGGGAAACTCAATGGTGCGGCATTTGGTTTAAGCCTACACTTATATTAATCACCACCTGTAGGCTTTTTTAGTAGCTGTGGGTATCGCATCAGTATTTTATTTTCCAAATTGTGTTGCGGTAAAAATATCAACAGGTAGCGCCAGTAACTCACCGAGTGTAACCATTTCATGTCATGGAAATAATGGTGCCCCCATAGTCCAAAATATGTATAAAACAATGTGGATTTGTTTAAAAACGTAAATCTTTAATGGGTTTTCTATGTTATATTAAGCCATACAAATCTTAATACCTGGGGTTCCCTTTAATAAAGTATTATTATATTGCCCCTTTATGTATAACAAAATTTTTAAAGTAGCTTTACTACATAAACACCGTGGAATAGGCTTAGCAATCTACACCACTATTAAAGATACAGACAAATAATAATTAAAGCAGAATGAAGCATTTTGTGTGTGTGTTTAGCAACATCATCACAACAAGCAGCAGCGTTATCATTATGATAATTTTCTTGCAGTAAAAACCTTAAGTGAAGCACATCTTTTGGAATTTCTAGAACCAATCAAATAGTATGCATGCATTGATTATTATATAATAAGACAGAAATACGACATAAAAATTACTTGCCTTGACTTTAACAATAGCATGCAACCTTGGTTTTACTTACAATGGCATTTTATTAGTTTGATTTAACCTTGGTTTTGAGGTCCACTGGGTGCACTGAACGCATGCTGGCTGCCTTAAGCCTGTGGATCGTTTCAGATGTGAGGGGGGAAAATCTGGATCGTCATGAGGAATTTACCTGCTGCCTACTGGTCGGCCAGGACACTCTTGAAAACGAGATGAGCTCATCTCAAGAGGGGCTCCTGGTCAAATAATTTTTAAATAAAGATAGATACATCAATTGTACAACATGTCATTCTGGTTAATGCATGGTAACTTTAGTTTTCTTTTTTTGTCAAATTCTTTTGCTTAGGACGAGACAAGCATTTGCAGTCCAAAAAACAGTACATGGAGCACCAATCATGTCACGGTCCGTATTTTTCCCTTGTATGAGACAAGACCCCTTGTTTTAGTTGGACTTATGTCAAATCAAAAGTCTTTTGTAAGTGCTGGCAACTTGCAGTGGCAATCTAGTACAAGCCCGTTCTCCACATGAAAGGACAAATGCACGTCTTGGCACGTCTTTACACCTGTCATCTCGCGTTGTGACTGAAGTTTAACGGCTGTTGCCGTCACGGCCACAAACGGAGATGGGTGTAGATAGAATCCTAGTTTGGATTTCAGACAGCGTAATGCATACTGTCGTCTTGGGGTTTCATTTAATTGCATTGAATTTGATTTGATTGGCCCGATCGCATCAATTCTTATCTGTTATTGATTCGTTGTGACGTGCATGTCACAATGGTGTGGGCATATTGATCCAAACCAATCCAATCCAACTTTTAGTGCAAGGCAAGTCAATAGCAACATGCCAGAATTTAGCAAATAAACAAAAATAAACTGAACCAAGGAAAAGGGTTAAAAAAATAACATTAGAACCTATATTTAAAAGGCAAGCAGGTGCTATTTTTTATTTACTTTTTTTCGATCCCAATGACTATATAATGGAACTTAAAAAGGGATATACTGTTTTGGATTTCTAGCATGTTTCATGCACTCAAGTTGTGAAATTATGCAGGGCTTCATGCTATATTAGTATACTTCATAACCAATTCATATGCTTAAAGGAGAAACATTTACTTTGCGTTTTCAGGTCACATCTTAATTTATCTTCCGGTTTTATCTTAAGAACTGTGAAATCAAAAGGTGCACAAAGAAACAAGACACAGTTTATACTTTGTATTATATAATCATATCAACCCCTTCTTTAAACAAACAAAAAAATAAATACATATTTTGGAGCTATGCTTGGATGTGACCGCTGAATTTAAGATGCATTTGTGCTTCACTTCAAATCTGGTCTGTCACAAACTAGTTAAAATATTCCTATTGAATAAAAGATTCATGGAAATGTTGGGTGGAAAGTAACAAGGCTCATGCTCTAGATCCTACTGTAAACCATAGTGACAGAGAATTCAATTGAATAGCATATAAAAGTGGTGACAAGGTCGTAGAGCGAACCCACTGAATGGTGCAGAACATCAAACCGATGTTCTACGAATGTTCAGAATGCATTAGCTCACATTTGAATTCCACACAATTCAAATTCGTGATGGACGGTGGCCTGTATCTCAACAATGAGACAAAGACTAAAATATGCCGCTTTACAGAACCTGACGTGTCTTAAGACAGCTCGAATCAATCCCTTTTTTATTTTCCATTGTTCCTTTGAAACTGGTTGAAAGAGAAATCCTTCTTTTCAGTATTTCTATGACGAAAGTGGTGTGGGTGATAATGGATTATTTGTGTTTAGTGGGAAAATGTTAAAAAGTACATCAAGGCGACTGGTTTTAAAATAAAGTGAGTTTTTTTTTTTTTTTTAAAAAAGCATAGCTAATTTTAGAACATGGAGAACATTCAATAAAGTAGTAAATGTACTGTGGTGAAAAATGGGGTGGGAGTAAGGTGTTTTTTTATTGAATTATCTATTTTTAC
Organism: Labeo calbasu; assembly: GCA_019740295.1. Lineage (NCBI taxonomy): Eukaryota > Metazoa > Chordata > Actinopteri > Cypriniformes > Cyprinidae > Labeo > Labeo calbasu. The sequence continues at coordinate 5,773 of JAHKKF010489583.1, read as the reverse complement.
TTAAATGTGATATTTCAGATGTTAATGGTGTTGAGGTGATTCATGCAAATTTTGCACAAATAAACTACCAAAAATAACACATTTGGAAAATAAACTTTAAATACTGCTTTGGAACAATATGTTTTGTGAAAAGAATTATTCAAACAAATTAGGTAACACTTTACAATAAGGCTCACTCCGTTAACATTAGTTAATGTAGTGGATGTCACAAACAACTTTTTAGCATTTATCAATTATTTAATGTTTGTTAATGTTTGTTTAAATTACATTCACGTTAATTTCTACACTGTAAAAAATATTTTTTCATTAATACAGTTCATAAATGTTAAATGAAAGTTAAAAAGTACAAAAAAAATTAAATGTTTTAAAAGAAAAAATAATATTTCAGTCTGTCTACTTCAAAATTTCATGTTTAAATTAGTGTTACAATTAACTGTGAAATTTACAACCATTTTGTAATGGTTTTTCCCCTCAATATACAACTTTAAAGGATTAGTTCACTTCCAGAAATTACAAAAAATTCCTTACCCCTATGTCATCCAAGATGTTCATGTCTTTCTTTCTTCAGGTGAAATAAAATTAAGATTTTTAAAGGAAACATTCCAAGATTTTCCTCCATATAATGGACTTAAGTGTGAGCCAACGGGTTGAAGGTCCAAAATAGAGCTACAAAGGGCTCTATTTTATAAGGAAAAAGGGTCTTATCTAGCAAAACGATGGGTCATTTTGTAAAAAAATAAAAATTTATATACTTTTTAACTACAAATGCTTGTGCATTACGTAATTGCTTTGGAAAGGTCTCGCACGGTTAGGTCTTCGTCTTTGCACTTCAGTTCAATAAGGTAGGGTAGGGCGAAAAACTTCATCTCATTTGCTCCTCCAACTTCTAAATCACCCAACATTGTTGTTTTACATTTTTTAGTAAAGGGCGTTTAACTTTCTTTGCATGTTTGCTTTGTAAACACTGGATCTGTACTTTCGTCTACGTCATGCGTGACCTTTCCAACATGATAATGTAATATGTGAAGTCCAACTAGTGCAAGATGAGCATTTGTGGTTAAGAAGTATATTAATTTTTATTTTTTTAGAAAATGACCAATCGTTTCACAAATTAAGACCCTTATTCCTCGGCTGGGATTGTGTAGAGCCCTTTGAAGCTGCATTAAAACTGTTGGCTCCCATTAAAATCCACTATATGGAGAAAAATCCTGGAATGTTTTCCTCAAAAACCTTAAAGGGATAGTTCACCCAAAAATGAAAATTAGCCCATTATTTACTCACCCTCCAGGCATCTTAGGTGTATATGACTTCCTTCTTTCAGACGAATCCATTTGGAGTTCTATTAAAAATTATCCTGGCACTTCCAAACTTTAGAATGACATAGTTGGGTGTTTTGCTTCATCAGTCCAAAACAAGTCCAATAAAGTGCATCCATCCATACTAAAAAGTGCCTCACACTGGCCTCCTTTAGGGAATTGATGCATTTTTGTTTATTTTATTTATTTAAAATGTACAAATCACTTTAATCTAGCTTGCTGGTTTACATCAAAGCAACTCCAGGCGGATCACGTAGGGCGTTGGCATTGCGCATGCGCCGATGAGTCTCGCATAAACCATTGTTTGTTTACAGAAGCAAAGGAAGCAAAATTTCCTTACTTTAGCAAAGGAAAACCAGTCTCCTCTTGGTTTATATCGAAATCCTCCGACATTCTTCTTTACAAGTCCTCGTTTTGTTCTAATTTGTGACCATTGTTTTGTTATGGTCTCTCCTCTGCGTGTCCATGTTCATCACTTCGGTCACTTTTGAGTGGATCATGCGCAACGCCGACGTCTTATGTCATTCGCCCAGAGCTGCTTCCGTGTACAACCAGTCAGCGCAAGCTAGATTAAAGTGCTTTGTATGTTTTAAATATGGATATTTTTCTTACAAAAAGGCATTGATTCGCTACAGGAGGGCTTTATTCACCCGCCGGAGTCGTGTGAGGCACTTTTTATTATGGATGTATGCACTTTATTGGATTTGTTTTGGACTGATGAAGAGAAACACCCATCTATACAATAGGCTAATTTTCATTTCTGTTCGACTGAAGAAAGAAAGACACAAACATCTTGGATGACAAGTAAATAATGTATTTGTATGTAGAAATTAACATTAACAAATATTAATAAATGCTGTAAAAGTACTGTTCAGGGTTAGGTTATGATTCCTAATCTATTAACTAATGTTAAAAATGGATCCTTATTATAAAAGTATACTTGAGTGTTACCATAAATTGAGTTTTTTCATTATTTCTTTGTTTTAGAAAAACATAAGTAAATAAATATAATAAAGTAAGCATTTTAAATGAGCAGGGACTATGCTAACATGTGAAGAACTGGTTCTAATTGACAGGTAATTATTTCAGCCCTTGCCCTTTAGTGCACCAGCTCAAACCCCCTCTAGGGGGCGCACTGCTGCTGCTAGGGGTCAAGGGGAGGGCGGGGTGGTGCTCATACCCAGGTGTGCGAGGTGGGGGAGTGGAACAGAGGCTCATGCTGGTGAGGGTTTGCCTCCGTCCACCCTCCATGCGTCCATTTGGGGATGACATTGAACCAAAACCAGCAGGGCGAATGGCCCCGGGCAGGACGGCTACATGCACTGTCGATTACCGACAGACCAGTTAATTAAAACTAGCACTTACAGTTAGTTCTAACGATCTATAATAATGGCTATAATCCATACGAGACATTTGGAGAAAGAAAAAAGAGAAAATAAGGTAGCATATACTGTAGACACGTCATGCAACACAATGGTAGATGATTGAGGTGCGATGAAGGACAGGACAAACGCGCAACAAACACACACGAGGTTCAGGCATTAGGCTAGAAGAGAAGGCGAGGGTTGGGTTTCTGGTCTTACCGATGCGGTCCAAACGGTCGATAGCCACGGTTTCGAAAGCGCGGCGCATCATGGGATATTCCTCCAAGACTTCGTTGAAATGGTCCACGGATAGAGAGAAAAGCCGGCAGTAGGTGTCAGCGCGGACGCTGGCTGTACGACGACCTTTTGTCAACAGGCAGATCTCTGTGGGAACAAGATAAATTGTAGATGTTACAGTACATGTTTTATATAATGGAGGTCACTTGTTGGACAAGGAGGATCTTCAAGGCTAGCTGGAAGAGCTAACCTTGAATAGAAGAAATATATTTATATATATATATATATATATATATAAAGAAGATCGTTCTTATGTAATGGTTTTGCAACACTTTTCATTTGTAGATCTTGATCTTGAGGTGAATGGCTTTAGAATTTACCTGTGTGTGGAAAATGTGATGATGATAAGAAATTAAGACTGTTTCTTTTTAATTTTGAGGTTATCGTTGACAATTTAACAATATATGTATCATGGCTTTCCAAAAGCATAGTTTCTAACAACTTTGTGTTTCAGTAAATGACTGAATGACACTCATTTATTGCACTTGTTTATTGAGCTTCTTAGAGAGCTGCTTTGTTAAGCTTGACTGAAGCTTTCTAAACATGTATTTTTATAATTAAGAAAAAGTTTGGACTGACTATGCATACTTCAGTACTACATAGTTAGTTAGGATTATGAAGTATTTGTTTGTATTACCTATTTGAATAATAATAATAACAATGCATTTGTTTGTATTATAAATTAAAAATACTTTATTTATTAATTATTGTTAAACAAATAAAATATTTTTAATTTATAACAAAAATAAAATAATAATAGTAATAATATGTTTTATTTATTTGTTCAATTGATTGTTTCATTTTTGTTTGTACTGCAGTGATATAAATGTAATTTTTTGTATAATAACAATAACATTTTATTTCTAATTATATTATTTACAACAACAACCAACAACAACAATAATGATGAAATTGATGACAATATTATTTATAATTTAAATTATTATACAACCTTTATTATTGTTGTTGTCATTATTATTATTATTATAAAAGATTAAGTTAAGACAATATTATTTATAATTTAAATTATTAGACACTATTATTATTATTGTTAAACAATACAGTATTTTTAATTTAGAAAACAAACAAATTAAATGATAATAATAATTTATATGAATAAATATATATATAAATATAACATAATAACAATATTATTATTATTATTTATTGTTTGTACTGCAGTGATATAAATACAATTACTTTATTTGTATAACAATAACAACATTTTTCTAATTCTGTTAATAAATAACAATAATAATAGTAACAATAATAATAGTAGTAATATATTATTTATAATTTAAATTATACAAACTTTATTGATATTATTATTATTATTATTATACAAATTATTTTAAGACCATATTATTTATAATTTAAATTATTATACAAACTTTATTATTATTATTATTATTATTATTATTATTATACAAATAAAATGATAATTTATATCAATAAATATATTATTAACAGTTGTTACCTGTTATAAAGAACAAAAATTGTTATTTATATTATACAAAGAAGTAACAACTTTATCATTATTATTTAAATGTTTTATTTATGTTCAATTGATTTTCAGTTTCTTTTTTGTTTGTATTATAGCAATATAAATAATAAATATAATCAATAATATAAATAAAATAATTTGTATAATAACATTTTATTTCTAATTACATATATAATTATTTTTATTATTATGAAACAAATGCAATATTATTTATTATACAAACTTTATTACTATTATCATATTATTTGTCCACAACTTGGTTTATTCTGTATTGGAGGGATAAGTCCTTAGTGCTTAGAGAAGATCTTCTGGTTCAAATGAAGTTCAAATGGTCCTGTCTTTCACCTTGAGATGTGCAAGGTTATACTTTTCTATGTAATTTCTGTAAGCTAGAGCTGGAGTAAATAACATATGACTACTGATTTTGTGAATATATTTGCTGTAAATGCAGGACTGTACATCCTGTGCTTCAAAATGACAGATTTCTAGCGTTATTTACAGAGTCTAGAGATGATACCCTTGACATTTTGTCCTGGACAGGAAAAATGCTGTGGAAAAAGTCTGCGTAGCCCGCGGGACATGCTAACAACACTCTCCAGCTGGGAGTGGGAACAAGGTGTTGGAGTATTTTAATGGAAAAGTGCCATCTCGCTTGCGTCATGCAGTGCAATATAAAGGTGAGGATGGCAAAAGTACTTTGCGCTTGCTGTTCTCTTTCTAATTGGTTCATTAGGCTCAAATGTCACTGTAATGTACATTTTCAGAGTCCAATAACAGCGACGGAAAAGTCAAGCGAGATGGAGAAAGTCTGAAAGCAACATGATGAAACGTCATGAAATTTCAGATTCCGGTAGTAATTGTCTTACTTTGCACGTCTGTGGCCGGCTGCCAGCGGTGGATGAGTGCCTGAACGAGTTAGCGCCTAAGCTAGCAAATGTGTGAAGGTGTCTCTCTCACCCTGACAAAAGAGCGTCCAATCAACCGGCCTCCTCTCGGGCCTCTGCAAATGGAAATGACACTTGACCTCATAGCCTTGGAGGTCCGTCGCTTGGCACGTATCCCAGCTGTGAGCTAACGAATAGGCGTTTGCCTGATTATTGTGATCAGCGCTTCATCTGAACTGGTCCTCACCTCACAGCACACCGTCATAACTTCAGTTTATTTACATGGATGCTTAGATCACGGCATGTTATTATTATTATTATTATTATTATTATTATTATTATTAATAATAATAATAATAATAATAATAATAATAATTATTATTATTATTATTTAAACATTAATTTTAT
>JAHKKF010489582.1:0-14729 GCA_019740295.1 Labeo calbasu | reverse complement strand
CAAATCAGAATATTAGAATGATTTCTGAAGGATCATGTGACTGGAGTAATGATGCTAAAAATTCAGCTTTGAAATCACAGGAATAAATTACATTAAAAAAATTCAAATAGAAAGCAGTTATTTTAAATAGTAAAAATATTTACTTTTTTTTTTTTTTTTTTTTTTGCTGTACTTTGGATCAAATAAATGCAGGCTTGGTGACCAGAAGAGACTTCTTTGAAAAAAACATTAAAACTCTTACTGTTCAAAAACTTTTGACTTAATTTGCAATGCAAATTCATTTATGGGATTGTAATTATTATGCATTGAATGTTAATATATTGCATTTTTCAATACTTTTTTGTTTGCTTTAGATCAAAGTTTGCAACACTGTTATTTTACATAAATAATGTTTTTGGAGAACGTCTTTTGACTTGAACTTTTAAAATCCCTTATAGAGAAATGAATGGGAATAAACCAAGATGTGGCTTAAAAGTGGACAGATTTAATCTGATATGAAAACAATGCTTTTTTTGTCAAAAATATGTGAACATAAGCCATCAGCACCAGATGGATGATGATTTAAATTAAAATGAAAACAACATGACTTGCTATTAAAGGGATAGTACACCCAAAAATGAAAATTCTGTCATTAATTACTCACCCTCATGTCGTTCCAAACCTGTAAGACCTTCGTTCATCTTCAAAACACAAATTAAGATATTTTTGATGAAATCCGAGAGCTTTCTGACCCTGCATAGACAGCAACGCAACTACCACGTTCAAAATAACTTATTTTATGTTCTGAAGATGAACGAAGGCCTTACTAGTTCGGAAAGACATGAGGGTGAGTAATCAACGACAGAATTTTAATTTCTGGGTGAACTGTCTCTTTAAGAACATAATGTGGTAGTGCAGGACATTAACTGTCAAGATGAAGGAATTTCAACACTGTCCTAATAACTTACTGTAATACGTATATTTTATTTAAGACCGTTCCCATGGGGGGAAGCGATCAATAACCAATAACGCAGTGTTTCGGCACTATGTCATTTGCTATTAGCCAAGGCAGAAAATGAGAGATATCATATGTCACTGGAGAAAGAAAGGGGCACTTGAGGATGAACAAGTCTGGTCTCGACAGGAACGCTTATTCAGGGGGACAGGAATAACGTGTACATAATCGCGGTAAGGACAAAGACCTCCCTGGAGGCGTCTCTGAGGTTTTACAGGCCTGTCGTGTCCTCGCATATCCAAATATACACAATTTCCTTGTTCGCCGTGCGTATCGACTAAGTCTGGTAGCGGTAAACATGGCTGGGTGAATTTTATAGACAGGCAGTCAGACCTGAGATGGGGAAAAATAGTGACTGATTGCCCCTGATGTTTGCAACCCACCCTGAGAGAAATGGCCTTTGCGTATTTGTTCTCAGAAGGCAAAGGCCTCGATCTGTAATCTACTGGAAGCCACAGTGAAATGAATCCAGATGAACACTGAAGAGACTACGGTCTACTTCTAAATAATCACACACTGTATGTCTATAGACTTACATGATGTCTGAAAAGAAGTTTGGAGGTAGCATGAATTCTGTGAATGAGGAGTTGATCAAAAACATGTTATTTCTGGACTCAAGGGCTAGTGGAGAAGGAGATCTAGACAAGGTCCTTGCCAAATCAATCATGACCTTTAAGGCATAGATGTTCTTTGACATCCTTGCAGGAACTCTTGAGTTACTACTGTATGTCATGTTTATTAACTACATCTACAGGGATTTCTTTAGGAAATTATGTAATCTAGGGTTACACAAAACCAAGAATTTGGCATTCACTGGCCCAAAAAAATATCTGGAACTTGCGTTTAAAAATGCATGTCATTACATTACATAACAAAATATGAAAACCAAGTGGCATTAAATGAAAAGAATGCAATGTCAAGTCAAAGTGATGCAATTAGTAATCTAATCAGCTTCGAAAACATAAGTAATTTATGCATAAACAACCTCGGAGACCGACAGATGTTTATGAACCCTTTTAGGCACAGAGAATATTGAATTGATGTGTTGATTTTATTGTAGTGAATTAATGACATTAATTCTAAATGTTCAGCAACATTATATATAATGCATTGTGTACAAATAAACAATAGTGCGGGGAAAAAAATATATAGTTTTTTCCCCTGCATTGTTATTAATATATTAATAATAATAATTATTATATATTATATAAAATAATAATTATATTAATTGTATATATTAATTATATTATAATTGTTCAGTACCATCATATTTAATGCATTGTGTACAAATAAACAATAGTGCGAAAAAAAAGATATATAGTTTTTTGTCCCGCACTATTATTAATATATTAATAACTATTATTATATTCATTGTATATATTAATTATATTATAAATGTAAATGTTCAGTACCATCATATTTAATGCATTGTGTAAAAATACAATAGTGTGAAAAAAAACTATATACATACATATAACAATAAAATCAACATATTCAATGTTTTGTAAGCCTAAAACAAACACATTTATTTATCATTATTTATTTTATCTATCTTTATTTTAGGCTTGAAGAATATTGGATTAATATGTTGATTTTTACTGTAGTGAATTAATAAATTAATTCTGACATAAATAGTTTGACATACATATAAAACAATTTTATTTCTTTATTAAAAATCTTAACATTTCTGTACAACTGCAAAATGTACAATATTATATTTCTACTATTTATATTCTAATATATATAATATATATTTCTAATATTTGTGTACTTGTATTTCTAAACCTGTGCACTATTTTAATATAAATCTCTTATGCTTTAGATGCTGTCAATACATCTAAATTATAATTTATGTTCAGTTCACTGAACCGAATAAGAATATAAACATTACCCACAAATACCTATGAGTACATATGAACATATAGATATTTTTAAGTATATATTTCAGATGTTTCTCTTAAAATTCCTTAGAAGTAAAAAAAGACAACTGTTTACATACAGTAAGAGTGCTGATCAAATGTCTTGGAAGAATTTGATGAGAAATTTGTAGTTCACATTACAATAATTTGCTGGTATTTTGGCTAATCTAATCACAGGTTAAGACATTTTTAAGACCAGTGCTTCGTTTTAAGTAAAACTCAATTTTCTCTCAGTCTCATTGTTTAGAAGAAATAATTGAGTAGCTTTTCTTTCCTGTGGGGAGTTTTGGCAAACATATTATTTGAGACTGCCACAACATTTGATTGTGAGCAAGAAAACTTCTAAAACAGACATTCTGAACATTGCTCTAGCATTGATTTCACAGTAACCCACCGTCTCTCTATTACATTGGGCTTGTATGGAGAAACACATCTCCACTGGATGTTCTTAGACATTTAGCAGAACGGAACATTCTATTCACCTCTAAGCTTGACGGCCTCCGCTGAGACACATTAGCCCTCTGTTGCATCCTTCTGGGGCTGAATGGGAATATTGGGCTTCATTCCTTTGTATCTGTGTCACTAAAGATGCCTAATAACCTGGAGTCTGCCTCCCATTCTCTAATTAACGAGTGGAACACAGTGAGCCGTGAATGCGGCACACCATTGAGCTCAAACACCTTACCAGGTGGCCATCATGATGTTTGGACCATGGCTATAAATAGGCAAAGAGAAAGCTGCCTACTGTATATTTTAGATTTTGTTGCTAACAGGTAAAACTTTGTAAATTAGAGATTAGAGTTCAGTTTTACCTGAGTTTAGGTATATGAAGTGTAAAGAGGTTGTCACTGTCATTCACTAGGTCAGTTTTAAAATCCAAAAATTGCAAATGACTGATCATTATGTAAATTCATCGTCTAAGAGTCTAAAGAAATCTGTGTTTGAAAGCTAAGTACAATTAGTGGCAACACTATAATTTGACTACATTTATCAGTAGCATAACACTAGTTAATCTGTTTTTTGTAATAGCTTTTCCATTAACAAGATATTTTTCTATCAAGTGAATTTAAAACTTCAGTAAAGTGATTTGTAGCCTTTCCATTAACAAGATGCATTTTCTATCAAGTGGCTTTAGAACATATTTTTAAGTTTTATAAGTTTAAAAGTCACTTTTTTGTAGGCTGCTCTTCTATTTATTTATTTATTAATCTCCATTTCTCTTTTTGGGACATTTCATGTCGACTCAATCAGAGGTCCCTGGCTCAAACTTTTGGTTTTGTTAATATTTTTTTCTGTAGGCAGACAAACATATATAGTTTTGAAAGTGAAAATGTTAAATGTCAAAGATGTAAATTTACTGAGAAATCCACTTATTTGTAGAGGGGGGTCAAAATGACGTTTCACCTGAGATTTGGAGTTAATTAACAGGGTTGTAAAACTGACTTTAGAAAGCTGGCAGCATCATTATTTTATTTTTACACAGATTGGTGGCTCTATTAGTATAATCTGTTGACTTCAGCCATTTTTATATGCAAATAGTGACAGTTCAAAAATGGCAAAAAGCCCTTCTTGTGTTTTTATTTTATTTTATTTTTTTGGAGTTTGCATGCATGTAGCTCAAGAAGATTTAAGGGAGATATTTTAATATCCTTTTAGATTCTGGTTCTTAACAAACTTTCCTTTTGGTATCTTAATTTTAAAGGCCCTCGATGATTCAATCCTAAAGATATCTTAGGATCTTAATGCAGCTCTGTGAGTAAATTGGCAAATTGTGCACATTTTCAGTGGTCAAAATCCAAATGTTCTTTCATTACTATCTACAGAAAATAAAATAGTAGCACAATCATAAATTTGAGCCAGGGAAGTTTCTGAAATTTGGTTGATTTGACACAGATTGACCCTATTGTAAGTACTGTATTCAAAGTCCAAATATTTTTTTTTATTAAATCAGCTAAACTAATGGAGGAAAACCAACAAACAAACAATTTGCTGACTGTCCAAGTAGTATTTTAGGTTACCTTATTTATATATTAAAAAATTCATTCAAATGCTATCAATTTTTTTATCAGTTATATTAAGGTGTTTCTAATTTTGTCTAGCTTAGTTGTATTAAGTGTAAATTGATCTGTGATTTAAGATGAAGTCACCTGTTTTCTGATGTTTTCTGTGCCAGAACAATCTGTCTTGTCTTTGATGATATAGTCTCTTCTGTTTCTGAAATTACTAAAATAATCTTATATATTTAAAAGGAGCCCTGGGTATTAAGACCTGCACGTAAACAGTGTCTCTAACTGAAATGTGTAGTAGAAAACCCATGATTTATGTTATTTAAAAAATGCACATCAATTTATACATATTTTGGACTATGGGGGCACCATTGTTTCAAAGACGTGAAATGTTATAGTCAGTGAGGCGCTACCCTGGTGCTACTTTTTGCTATTTTTACCACAACACAACTCGAAAATAAAATACTGATACAATGCCACTAGGGTTGCCCTCTAATAGTCGACAAACCGCTAGTCGACGAAAAGATGCTTTGTCGACCAAAAATTAGTCTCAGAAAAAACATCCACAGGTAATGGCAAAGTCACACAGTCCGTGACGAATAGATCGTTAATGGCTGGTCGAGCAAGACAACCATCGACCTCAAATATGGCTTATCATTTGAAATATGTAAGTAGTAGCAACTCTACATGTCTGTAATCTAATGTTAGCGTAGAAAAATGTGCGCTCTTTGAAGTGTCTGTGCAGAGGCTGGATGCTGAATATCAGCGCGCTTACTGCATGACAGATGGAGGCGCCGGTGCAGTCACTTGCTCTTAAAATACTCCGTCATTTTTGGTCATACAGATAAAAGTTTGAACCTGTAAAAACTTATTTGTGTCCACTCAGAATTAACAACGAAATGTTGCACTTTTGTAAAATAATGAAAGCAAACAGACAAGCTTTCTTTTTGCATGCGCTTCAGCGCTTATTAGGCTAAGTAGGCAATCAAAGGCTCATTATTATGATTTATATGGTTTATTAATAAACGTGTGACTAATAGTCAACTAATGCTTAAAATAAACAACGACTAGTCAACCAGAAAAATCTTTAGTCGAGGGCAGCCCTAGATGCCACATTGTGCGGCTTTTTGTTGCAATTTTTAGTCGAAGGGAAACAAGTGAAGCAATGTAAGTCTTAACTGCTTTCCTAGCGATAAGAAGAGTAGAAAAAAATTGGAAGATGCCTGTGGACGAACAAAGCTTCATAAAGACCCATGTCTTTGTTCTTTCCACTTCAGCCCTTATTTTTTTTTAGTAGTACTGAAAGAGGTTTACAAAAGGCAGAGACAAGAAACGCTAGATGCCATCATGGCAGGATGTAAACATGCCCAACACTTGTCATGACGCCGCAGCTACTGAAGGAGTTTCTCACGATTTCACACGATATGGCGTTTAGACTGCGGGGAAACTCAATGGTGCGGCATTTGGTTTAAGCCTACACTTATATTAATCACCACCTGTAGGCTTTTTTAGTAGCTGTGGGTATCGCATCAGTATTTTATTTTCCAAATTGTGTTGCGGTAAAAATATCAACAGGTAGCGCCAGTAACTCACCGAGTGTAACCATTTCATGTCATGGAAATAATGGTGCCCCCATAGTCCAAAATATGTATAAAACAATGTGGATTTGTTTAAAAACGTAAATCTTTAATGGGTTTTCTATGTTATATTAAGCCATACAAATCTTAATACCTGGGGTTCCCTTTAATAAAGTATTATTATATTGCCCCTTTATGTATAACAAAATTTTTAAAGTAGCTTTACTACATAAACACCGTGGAATAGGCTTAGCAATCTACACCACTATTAAAGATACAGACAAATAATAATTAAAGCAGAATGAAGCATTTTGTGTGTGTGTTTAGCAACATCATCACAACAAGCAGCAGCGTTATCATTATGATAATTTTCTTGCAGTAAAAACCTTAAGTGAAGCACATCTTTTGGAATTTCTAGAACCAATCAAATAGTATGCATGCATTGATTATTATATAATAAGACAGAAATACGACATAAAAATTACTTGCCTTGACTTTAACAATAGCATGCAACCTTGGTTTTACTTACAATGGCATTTTATTAGTTTGATTTAACCTTGGTTTTGAGGTCCACTGGGTGCACTGAACGCATGCTGGCTGCCTTAAGCCTGTGGATCGTTTCAGATGTGAGGGGGGAAAATCTGGATCGTCATGAGGAATTTACCTGCTGCCTACTGGTCGGCCAGGACACTCTTGAAAACGAGATGAGCTCATCTCAAGAGGGGCTCCTGGTCAAATAATTTTTAAATAAAGATAGATACATCAATTGTACAACATGTCATTCTGGTTAATGCATGGTAACTTTAGTTTTCTTTTTTTGTCAAATTCTTTTGCTTAGGACGAGACAAGCATTTGCAGTCCAAAAAACAGTACATGGAGCACCAATCATGTCACGGTCCGTATTTTTCCCTTGTATGAGACAAGACCCCTTGTTTTAGTTGGACTTATGTCAAATCAAAAGTCTTTTGTAAGTGCTGGCAACTTGCAGTGGCAATCTAGTACAAGCCCGTTCTCCACATGAAAGGACAAATGCACGTCTTGGCACGTCTTTACACCTGTCATCTCGCGTTGTGACTGAAGTTTAACGGCTGTTGCCGTCACGGCCACAAACGGAGATGGGTGTAGATAGAATCCTAGTTTGGATTTCAGACAGCGTAATGCATACTGTCGTCTTGGGGTTTCATTTAATTGCATTGAATTTGATTTGATTGGCCCGATCGCATCAATTCTTATCTGTTATTGATTCGTTGTGACGTGCATGTCACAATGGTGTGGGCATATTGATCCAAACCAATCCAATCCAACTTTTAGTGCAAGGCAAGTCAATAGCAACATGCCAGAATTTAGCAAATAAACAAAAATAAACTGAACCAAGGAAAAGGGTTAAAAAAATAACATTAGAACCTATATTTAAAAGGCAAGCAGGTGCTATTTTTTATTTACTTTTTTTCGATCCCAATGACTATATAATGGAACTTAAAAAGGGATATACTGTTTTGGATTTCTAGCATGTTTCATGCACTCAAGTTGTGAAATTATGCAGGGCTTCATGCTATATTAGTATACTTCATAACCAATTCATATGCTTAAAGGAGAAACATTTACTTTGCGTTTTCAGGTCACATCTTAATTTATCTTCCGGTTTTATCTTAAGAACTGTGAAATCAAAAGGTGCACAAAGAAACAAGACACAGTTTATACTTTGTATTATATAATCATATCAACCCCTTCTTTAAACAAACAAAAAAATAAATACATATTTTGGAGCTATGCTTGGATGTGACCGCTGAATTTAAGATGCATTTGTGCTTCACTTCAAATCTGGTCTGTCACAAACTAGTTAAAATATTCCTATTGAATAAAAGATTCATGGAAATGTTGGGTGGAAAGTAACAAGGCTCATGCTCTAGATCCTACTGTAAACCATAGTGACAGAGAATTCAATTGAATAGCATATAAAAGTGGTGACAAGGTCGTAGAGCGAACCCACTGAATGGTGCAGAACATCAAACCGATGTTCTACGAATGTTCAGAATGCATTAGCTCACATTTGAATTCCACACAATTCAAATTCGTGATGGACGGTGGCCTGTATCTCAACAATGAGACAAAGACTAAAATATGCCGCTTTACAGAACCTGACGTGTCTTAAGACAGCTCGAATCAATCCCTTTTTTATTTTCCATTGTTCCTTTGAAACTGGTTGAAAGAGAAATCCTTCTTTTCAGTATTTCTATGACGAAAGTGGTGTGGGTGATAATGGATTATTTGTGTTTAGTGGGAAAATGTTAAAAAGTACATCAAGGCGACTGGTTTTAAAATAAAGTGAGTTTTTTTTTTTTTTTTAAAAAAGCATAGCTAATTTTAGAACATGGAGAACATTCAATAAAGTAGTAAATGTACTGTGGTGAAAAATGGGGTGGGAGTAAGGTGTTTTTTTATTGAATTATCTATTTTTACTTAAATGTGATATTTCAGATGTTAATGGTGTTGAGGTGATTCATGCAAATTTTGCACAAATAAACTACCAAAAATAACACATTTGGAAAATAAACTTTAAATACTGCTTTGGAACAATATGTTTTGTGAAAAGAATTATTCAAACAAATTAGGTAACACTTTACAATAAGGCTCACTCCGTTAACATTAGTTAATGTAGTGGATGTCACAAACAACTTTTTAGCATTTATCAATTATTTAATGTTTGTTAATGTTTGTTTAAATTACATTCACGTTAATTTCTACACTGTAAAAAATATTTTTTCATTAATACAGTTCATAAATGTTAAATGAAAGTTAAAAAGTACAAAAAAAATTAAATGTTTTAAAAGAAAAAATAATATTTCAGTCTGTCTACTTCAAAATTTCATGTTTAAATTAGTGTTACAATTAACTGTGAAATTTACAACCATTTTGTAATGGTTTTTCCCCTCAATATACAACTTTAAAGGATTAGTTCACTTCCAGAAATTACAAAAAATTCCTTACCCCTATGTCATCCAAGATGTTCATGTCTTTCTTTCTTCAGGTGAAATAAAATTAAGATTTTTAAAGGAAACATTCCAAGATTTTCCTCCATATAATGGACTTAAGTGTGAGCCAACGGGTTGAAGGTCCAAAATAGAGCTACAAAGGGCTCTATTTTATAAGGAAAAAGGGTCTTATCTAGCAAAACGATGGGTCATTTTGTAAAAAAATAAAAATTTATATACTTTTTAACTACAAATGCTTGTGCATTACGTAATTGCTTTGGAAAGGTCTCGCACGGTTAGGTCTTCGTCTTTGCACTTCAGTTCAATAAGGTAGGGTAGGGCGAAAAACTTCATCTCATTTGCTCCTCCAACTTCTAAATCACCCAACATTGTTGTTTTACATTTTTTAGTAAAGGGCGTTTAACTTTCTTTGCATGTTTGCTTTGTAAACACTGGATCTGTACTTTCGTCTACGTCATGCGTGACCTTTCCAACATGATAATGTAATATGTGAAGTCCAACTAGTGCAAGATGAGCATTTGTGGTTAAGAAGTATATTAATTTTTATTTTTTTAGAAAATGACCAATCGTTTCACAAATTAAGACCCTTATTCCTCGGCTGGGATTGTGTAGAGCCCTTTGAAGCTGCATTAAAACTGTTGGCTCCCATTAAAATCCACTATATGGAGAAAAATCCTGGAATGTTTTCCTCAAAAACCTTAAAGGGATAGTTCACCCAAAAATGAAAATTAGCCCATTATTTACTCACCCTCCAGGCATCTTAGGTGTATATGACTTCCTTCTTTCAGACGAATCCATTTGGAGTTCTATTAAAAATTATCCTGGCACTTCCAAACTTTAGAATGACATAGTTGGGTGTTTTGCTTCATCAGTCCAAAACAAGTCCAATAAAGTGCATCCATCCATACTAAAAAGTGCCTCACACTGGCCTCCTTTAGGGAATTGATGCATTTTTGTTTATTTTATTTATTTAAAATGTACAAATCACTTTAATCTAGCTTGCTGGTTTACATCAAAGCAACTCCAGGCGGATCACGTAGGGCGTTGGCATTGCGCATGCGCCGATGAGTCTCGCATAAACCATTGTTTGTTTACAGAAGCAAAGGAAGCAAAATTTCCTTACTTTAGCAAAGGAAAACCAGTCTCCTCTTGGTTTATATCGAAATCCTCCGACATTCTTCTTTACAAGTCCTCGTTTTGTTCTAATTTGTGACCATTGTTTTGTTATGGTCTCTCCTCTGCGTGTCCATGTTCATCACTTCGGTCACTTTTGAGTGGATCATGCGCAACGCCGACGTCTTATGTCATTCGCCCAGAGCTGCTTCCGTGTACAACCAGTCAGCGCAAGCTAGATTAAAGTGCTTTGTATGTTTTAAATATGGATATTTTTCTTACAAAAAGGCATTGATTCGCTACAGGAGGGCTTTATTCACCCGCCGGAGTCGTGTGAGGCACTTTTTATTATGGATGTATGCACTTTATTGGATTTGTTTTGGACTGATGAAGAGAAACACCCATCTATACAATAGGCTAATTTTCATTTCTGTTCGACTGAAGAAAGAAAGACACAAACATCTTGGATGACAAGTAAATAATGTATTTGTATGTAGAAATTAACATTAACAAATATTAATAAATGCTGTAAAAGTACTGTTCAGGGTTAGGTTATGATTCCTAATCTATTAACTAATGTTAAAAATGGATCCTTATTATAAAAGTATACTTGAGTGTTACCATAAATTGAGTTTTTTCATTATTTCTTTGTTTTAGAAAAACATAAGTAAATAAATATAATAAAGTAAGCATTTTAAATGAGCAGGGACTATGCTAACATGTGAAGAACTGGTTCTAATTGACAGGTAATTATTTCAGCCCTTGCCCTTTAGTGCACCAGCTCAAACCCCCTCTAGGGGGCGCACTGCTGCTGCTAGGGGTCAAGGGGAGGGCGGGGTGGTGCTCATACCCAGGTGTGCGAGGTGGGGGAGTGGAACAGAGGCTCATGCTGGTGAGGGTTTGCCTCCGTCCACCCTCCATGCGTCCATTTGGGGATGACATTGAACCAAAACCAGCAGGGCGAATGGCCCCGGGCAGGACGGCTACATGCACTGTCGATTACCGACAGACCAGTTAATTAAAACTAGCACTTACAGTTAGTTCTAACGATCTATAATAATGGCTATAATCCATACGAGACATTTGGAGAAAGAAAAAAGAGAAAATAAGGTAGCATATACTGTAGACACGTCATGCAACACAATGGTAGATGATTGAGGTGCGATGAAGGACAGGACAAACGCGCAACAAACACACACGAGGTTCAGGCATTAGGCTAGAAGAGAAGGCGAGGGTTGGGTTTCTGGTCTTACCGATGCGGTCCAAACGGTCGATAGCCACGGTTTCGAAAGCGCGGCGCATCATGGGATATTCCTCCAAGACTTCGTTGAAATGGTCCACGGATAGAGAGAAAAGCCGGCAGTAGGTGTCAGCGCGGACGCTGGCTGTACGACGACCTTTTGTCAACAGGCAGATCTCTGTGGGAACAAGATAAATTGTAGATGTTACAGTACATGTTTTATATAATGGAGGTCACTTGTTGGACAAGGAGGATCTTCAAGGCTAGCTGGAAGAGCTAACCTTGAATAGAAGAAATATATTTATATATATATATATATATATATATAAAGAAGATCGTTCTTATGTAATGGTTTTGCAACACTTTTCATTTGTAGATCTTGATCTTGAGGTGAATGGCTTTAGAATTTACCTGTGTGTGGAAAATGTGATGATGATAAGAAATTAAGACTGTTTCTTTTTAATTTTGAGGTTATCGTTGACAATTTAACAATATATGTATCATGGCTTTCCAAAAGCATAGTTTCTAACAACTTTGTGTTTCAGTAAATGACTGAATGACACTCATTTATTGCACTTGTTTATTGAGCTTCTTAGAGAGCTGCTTTGTTAAGCTTGACTGAAGCTTTCTAAACATGTATTTTTATAATTAAGAAAAAGTTTGGACTGACTATGCATACTTCAGTACTACATAGTTAGTTAGGATTATGAAGTATTTGTTTGTATTACCTATTTGAATAATAATAATAACAATGCATTTGTTTGTATTATAAATTAAAAATACTTTATTTATTAATTATTGTTAAACAAATAAAATATTTTTAATTTATAACAAAAATAAAATAATAATAGTAATAATATGTTTTATTTATTTGTTCAATTGATTGTTTCATTTTTGTTTGTACTGCAGTGATATAAATGTAATTTTTTGTATAATAACAATAACATTTTATTTCTAATTATATTATTTACAACAACAACCAACAACAACAATAATGATGAAATTGATGACAATATTATTTATAATTTAAATTATTATACAACCTTTATTATTGTTGTTGTCATTATTATTATTATTATAAAAGATTAAGTTAAGACAATATTATTTATAATTTAAATTATTAGACACTATTATTATTATTGTTAAACAATACAGTATTTTTAATTTAGAAAACAAACAAATTAAATGATAATAATAATTTATATGAATAAATATATATATAAATATAACATAATAACAATATTATTATTATTATTTATTGTTTGTACTGCAGTGATATAAATACAATTACTTTATTTGTATAACAATAACAACATTTTTCTAATTCTGTTAATAAATAACAATAATAATAGTAACAATAATAATAGTAGTAATATATTATTTATAATTTAAATTATACAAACTTTATTGATATTATTATTATTATTATTATACAAATTATTTTAAGACCATATTATTTATAATTTAAATTATTATACAAACTTTATTATTATTATTATTATTATTATTATTATTATACAAATAAAATGATAATTTATATCAATAAATATATTATTAACAGTTGTTACCTGTTATAAAGAACAAAAATTGTTATTTATATTATACAAAGAAGTAACAACTTTATCATTATTATTTAAATGTTTTATTTATGTTCAATTGATTTTCAGTTTCTTTTTTGTTTGTATTATAGCAATATAAATAATAAATATAATCAATAATATAAATAAAATAATTTGTATAATAACATTTTATTTCTAATTACATATATAATTATTTTTATTATTATGAAACAAATGCAATATTATTTATTATACAAACTTTATTACTATTATCATATTATTTGTCCACAACTTGGTTTATTCTGTATTGGAGGGATAAGTCCTTAGTGCTTAGAGAAGATCTTCTGGTTCAAATGAAGTTCAAATGGTCCTGTCTTTCACCTTGAGATGTGCAAGGTTATACTTTTCTATGTAATTTCTGTAAGCTAGAGCTGGAGTAAATAACATATGACTACTGATTTTGTGAATATATTTGCTGTAAATGCAGGACTGTACATCCTGTGCTTCAAAATGACAGATTTCTAGCGTTATTTACAGAGTCTAGAGATGATACCCTTGACATTTTGTCCTGGACAGGAAAAATGCTGTGGAAAAAGTCTGCGTAGCCCGCGGGACATGCTAACAACACTCTCCAGCTGGGAGTGGGAACAAGGTGTTGGAGTATTTTAATGGAAAAGTGCCATCTCGCTTGCGTCATGCAGTGCAATATAAAGGTGAGGATGGCAAAAGTACTTTGCGCTTGCTGTTCTCTTTCTAATTGGTTCATTAGGCTCAAATGTCACTGTAATGTACATTTTCAGAGTCCAATAACAGCGACGGAAAAGTCAAGCGAGATGGAGAAAGTCTGAAAGCAACATGATGAAACGTCATGAAATTTCAGATTCCGGTAGTAATTGTCTTACTTTGCACGTCTGTGGCCGGCTGCCAGCGGTGGATGAGTGCCTGAACGAGTTAGCGCCTAAGCTAGCAAATGTGTGAAGGTGTCTCTCTCACCCTGACAAAAGAGCGTCCAATCAACCGGCCTCCTCTCGGGCCTCTGCAAATGGAAATGACACTTGACCTCATAGCCTTGGAGGTCCGTCGCTTGGCACGTATCCCAGCTGTGAGCTAACGAATAGGCGTTTGCCTGATTATTGTGATCAGCGCTTCATCTGAACTGGTCCTCACCTCACAGCACACCGTCATAACTTCAGTTTATTTACATGGATGCTTAGATCACGGCATGTTATTATTATTATTATTATTATTATTATTATTATTATTAATAATAATAATAATAATAATAATAATAATAATTATTATTATTATTATTTAAACATTAATTTTAT
>JAHKKF010489578.1:0-24124 GCA_019740295.1 Labeo calbasu | reverse complement strand
ATACCAAAAGACAAGCATGCTGGAGGAGGGCTGATCATTTTGGGCTTGTTTTGTAGCCACAGGACCTGGGCACCTCACAGTCATTGAGTTGGACATGAACTCCTCTGTATATCAAAGTATTCTAGAGTCAAATGCAAGGGCATCTGTCCGACATCTAAAGTTGGGCCAGAATTGGGTCATGCAACACGACAATGATCCCAAACACACCAACAAATCTACAACACAATGGCTGAAAAGAAAAGACTCAAATGCTGTGGTGAGAGCTGCGCATAAGCAAATTCCCACAAACCTCAATAAACTGGAGCAACGTTGAAAAGAAGAGTGGTCCAAATTTGGAAAATAAAACAACACATGACAAATTGCACCGTGTCATTATTTACTGAACAAAAATAAAGCCAAAATGAAAAAGCCAAGTGTGGCAAAGTTAGGACACTCTTACTGTTAACATTGGAATTAAGAGGGTAAATAACAGTCAAGTCACTGGTCTGGAGCCTTCAGGTGTGTGTTAACACAATAATGCTTTAAGTTATTGCTGCTAAAAGTGGATCTACAGGCAGTTGACTCATAGGGTGTCCTAACTTTGTCACACATGGCCTTTCCCTCTTGGCTGTATTTTTCTTAAATAAATAATGACACTGTGTGATATGTCATGTGATGACGTTTATCTAAGGATTTATTTTCCAAATTTTAAGACCTGCCAAGGACCAGATCATTTTTATTATGTCCTGATACAGAAAACCATGAAATTCAATAGGGTGTCCTAACTTTTTCACATGACTGTATATATATAATATAGGCCTAAATATGGCGCGGGGCACTGCACCGCACCGCACTGACCAGCAGTGTTCAGTGCGCAGTTTTACTCTCCTCTAGACGTTGTCACTGGCTGGTGTGTACCGCCACTCATGCTCACTGGAAAAACAGAGTCTGCTCAAATAACGTGCCTATAGGAAGTTTCTGTGTAGTATACTTATTCCTGTTTGCAGTAGCGCTACTGTGATATGCTGAAGTAGAGCTGTACTGGCCAACACTGGTGCGAAGTGTAATCGTGATTCATGATCTGTATGCGGTAAAACTACAACTTCCACATTTGTCCATGTGTGTTGCCACAGTATTCATAAGCGGAAACCGAGGATAGGGCGGATATTGCGTCATTGATAGGTGACAATGACCAGGGACAAGTCATTATTTAAAACTGGAATTTCTCTGGATTTACAAATCCTTGAGAACTTCTGAGACATAAGTACACAACTGCATGAAATATATAACACTGTGCAAGTGGTTTTTGGACATTGTATTACAAAAATCTTACATTGTGCCTTTAAATCTGAATATTCTTACTACGTGATACTTGTGATTTTACAACATCAGTTATTGCTTTAATTATTCAGAAACACAAATATTTTAATGCTATTTGTTGTATTTTACTTTCATTTTATTACAAGTAGGCCAGAAGCGCCCCCTGAGAAAATAAAGCACCTTACCAGAGGACCAGAGGGGCATTAGGACCCTGATGTATAATGTATTAAACGTGGGAATCCAAAACAGTTAATCGAATCATAGTTCAGGAATACAAGAATGACCACACTGCTTATGTGATCTTATCACTAGCATACCCTGAACACATGTGAGTTATTTCATATCAGGCTGATGCCGATATTTACATTTTAAGCTTTTATCAGCCGATTCCGATTCCGATAGGAATGTTCTGATAACATCATGCATCCCTAATATGTAGTACTATGCATGAATTAGTACTGTCGTTTTAACGTAATTAAAGTAAACACTGTTACCCTCTCAAATTATCATTGGATAATATATTCAGATATGAAGATATTGCTCACTTAGGTTTATTGTAGTTGGAAGCTTTGGGTTGAAAGAAGCATACTACTTTTTCAAAGGAGAAGCTTGACTGTAGTTTAACTACTTCCACTCCCACTCATGAGTGCTGTCAAAGCAAGAGAGGTTGAAAGTGTCAAGCACTCCATTAGTCCACTCACTACATCCACAGCTTATTTCAAATAAAGTCATATATGTGTCTGATTAAAAGTGCAACTGGTATTTACAAAAGCAGCAGAGCTGTTATGATTGCAGATGGCCGCTGATGATCACTGGCCAATCAGAGACAGCAATGATAAGAGCAGTCCAGCTCTTGGACAAGCATCTCTACAAAGCTTTAGTCAGCTGGGAGGATTGCAACCAGCGCTCAGGGCTTAAAACAAGAAAGTGGTAGGTACCACCATCACGCCAGGATGTGAGCTTTCCAGAGCCGCAACAATCCAGTATCTCAGGCGAAGAATAAAACTCAACAAACTGTAACATGCTTCAATGTTAAATCCAATGTGTAGTGTTGTTTCTAAAGGTCACATATTTGGCTGGGGAGGCTGGTGCCTGTGCTGCTTGCCAGAGGGGGAAATATGGGAACCCCGGTTTAATATCTGCCTTTTATTCCCCCTGCTGTGAAAGGGAAGAGCAGGGAGAGCTGTGGATGAAACAGCAGGATTAGCACACTGGAGGGAGGGCGCAGGGCTTTACCTGATACCAGCTGCTGCCCGGTTAAGCCCATCGGCACAATGCCCAGGTTGTTCATGGCGGTGGCCCAGGCGCCGGGATCGGCCACGGGAACGTTGATGTGGCTCTGCTCGGTTCCCAAACTGCCGATGCCGTCTGCTGCTGCAAAAGACAATACAGTCCATTAGGCCCTCATGCAAAATGACAAGTATCTTGTGTATCTAACACACACTGGCTAAACAGCTGCACTGTCAGTTCAGCATAATGTGCCTGCTATGCTGTACATCAAAGACCGGTTGCATCAGTTGTGCACAGATTAGATCCTACTCTAATTCAGGAGTGTTCAATTAAAGTTTCAAGAGGTCTGAACACTTTCCCAGCAAAGATCCAGACAATCATAACTTATACTGTTTCAGGAACAAATATGGTCTCTGTGGTTATGAAATGAAACCAGCAATGTTTCAAAATTTCCAAGTTGGCAGAAAAGAAATGATAAATCCTAAAAATTTCCTCTTCAAACCCTGCTGAAAAATCTAGCATATGCTGGTTAGGTATATTATGAGCTAGTTTAAACTGGTCATGTGCTGGTTTAAGCTGGTCATGACCAGCTGAGAACCAGCTTAAACCAGCTCGAACCAGTTGCCATGCTTCAGAACAGAACCTAACCAGCATATGCTGTCTTTTTTTCAACAGGGAAAATGGTGCCTTGTCAAGTATTAAAGGGAGCGTTCACCCAAAAATGTAAATTCTTTTATGGTACTGTTATGAATGAGTGTCGAAGACTGACACAGAAGAGAAGAAACTGTTGAAAAACAATTGTTATTTGTGCACAAAAAGTATTCTCATAGCTTCATAACATTACCACTGATGTCACATGGAGCATTTTAATAATGTCCTTACTACCTTTCTGGGCCTTGCAGGACCAGAAAGCTCTTGGATTTCATCAAAAATATCTTAATTTGTGTTGTAAAGATAAACGAAGGTCTTGAGCGTTTGGAACGACACGATGGTGAGTAATTAATGACAGAATTTTCATTTTTGGGTGAACTATCGCATTAACTGTTTAAAAACTGCACTTGTTACCAAAAGAACGTGTATGTAATTGGTGGAAAATTCTGAAATGCTTTGAAAATTTCCTTTGCATGGGCTATTTTAGAATAAAAACAACAACATATTAATTTTAGAATGGACACAATGGTATACAATTATAGACCTATAAAAGACAGAAATAAAATATCATATACAATAATTTAGTAGACCAAAGTTGTGCATATCCAAACTGGCTTTGCAACTGTTATAAGTCATTTAAATGTGTGACAAATACAAAACCAATATTCATAACTAATTTATGTCATTATAACTTAAAGGGGTCATATGATGCGTTTTCATGTTTTCCGTTGTTTTTGGAGTGTTACATGCTGTTCGTGTATATATAAGATCTGTAAAGTTGCAAAGATTAATTCTCAAACCCAAAGAGATATTCTTTCTAGAAGTTAAATGGCTAATCCAAACACACCCCCACAAATCTACGTCACTGTGTGGGAAGATTTGCACAACACCGCCCAAATGTATACGCAAAGAAAGAAGGTGTAACTTTTATTCTCGCTGTAGAATTGTCGAATGCGCCACCATGTCGCGAAGATGTATGTTTCGTTGCGAAGGCAAAACTACATTGTTTGGCCTTCCAAATGAGTACATAACTAGAAATCAGTGGTTAAGTTATATTTACAACACTGTTCCAGAACAGTACAATGCAAATATTCAAGTATGTGCAGCGGACTGTTTCCTGAACCTGGGAGAGTAGCCTACAATGCCAGCTGTGTACAAAAGGCTGTTTCTTTAAAGTGGGGCAATTCCAGTTTTACAAGGAGAGTCTGGCACTTCTGACTCGCAGCCTGTAAGTAGTTTTCATATTTACAGAATTTGCTACTGACTATTCAAATGCGAGTTTTGAGTGATGTAGAGTAGTGCTTGTTGTTTGTTGTTTCTATGATCACAAATGCAGACACTGCTTTTGGGGCGCAATGCACCGCAACAAGTAAAAAGACAGTATATTATAATCAGTAATTATGTGCCCACTGGATGCAACAAATGCCTTGTTTATAATGGGTTTTATTGTTTTTGTCTTGTCACACGCTTGAGGTATTCGACCAATCACAGCGCACTGGATAGCTGGTTAAACAGAGCACACTGTGCTTTTCAGAGCGATGAGCTTTGTAAAAATCGATGCGTTTCAGAAAGGCAGGGCTGAGAGGAGCAACAATAATGTACAGTATGTCAAAAATAATGTGTTTTTTGAACCTTAAACCGCATAAACACTTTACATTACACCAGTGGTTTTCAAACCAGTCCTGCGAGCACCCCCAACACTGCACATTTTGTAGGTCTCTCATATCTGACACACCCATTTCAGGTCTTGCTGTCTCTACTAATGAGCTGATCAGTTGAATCAGGTGTGACAGACAAAGGAGACACAGAAAATGTGCAGTGTTGGGGGTGCTTGCAGGACCGGTTTGAAAATCACTGCATTACACCAAATACACAAAATAATGTTCTTTTTAGCAACATCGTATGACCCCTTTAACATTTAACAAAGAAAATGAACAATGCCCACCACAGCTGTCACCACAAGAATATGGGAGACATGGGAGATTTCAATAGGGACTGGCGTTAGCATGTTGCTAAGCTAATAGCAGGATACTCTAATGATAAATATGCTAGCATGCACATAGTTTCAATTAGTTTGAAATATTTGTAGATTTAAACTGTGTAATTAGTAAAATGCACATAAAATACCTTTCGAGTACAAAAAGAAAGAAGAAAGGTTATTTTAAGCTTCATTTATTTAATCAGAAACACAGTAAAAACAGTAATATATTAAGTAACATATTGTGTAAAATATAACTATTTTCTAGTCTTCAGTGGTACATGATCCTTCAGAAATCACGCCAATCATGCTCAATGTTAAAACATTAAAATGTTAATGTTTAAAACAGTTCTGCTGCTTTAAACTTTGTTGGAAACTATGATGCATTTGTTTTAGAATTCTGTGATGAATAGAAAGTTCAAAAAACAGAATTTATTTGAAATGGAAAATTTTTGTAACATTATAAATGTCTTTACTGTCTCTTTTGATCAATGTAATGCATCCTTGTTGAATGATGTATTCATTTCTTGCAAAAACAAACCCTACTGACCCCAAACACATCTTGGCTTTATTTTTTTCACCAATCACGTTGGCTTCTCCACAAAGGACACATGCGAAGCTGCCCTAGAATCTGCCATAATGAGGTATCTCAGAAGACAGCATAATCATCCAGCCTACGTTTGGAGTGGTTTTCACATCATTAGCGTGCCCATAATGCTTTAAAATGCTGCCCACGTAGGCAGGTTGCTAGATTTTGGAAGCATGTGCGGTATGACTGCTCTGCTAAACAGGACAAGTACTGGACATAATTAGAGGTTAGTTACCGCTAGCCATGGCCCGTCGTCACTGTTTGTTTCTGTGGGTGCCACTGCTGTCACCAGAGCCCTTGCTCTTCCAAGACAGCTGGCCGGGGAGAACGAAGCTCTCAGGAACTCATCACAGCATTCAGAGAAACCTGCAGCACACACAAACGAGAGCCGAGACGGCATTCAGAGCACAGCCACACTTTTATTAGGACTATTTAATGCGGCCGAGGAAGGCCGCTCTGTTCCCAGCGCTCCAGCTACAAATGCCTCCTCAGATAGAGCGAGGCTATAAATAGTAATGATAATCACTAGAGGAGAAATATCACAGTAACTCTCATTATCGGTTCCTAATGTGCGAACTCTTACCATCACACCGAGTCCAATAGTTTCTACAGCTGCGGTAACAAGACTGCATGAAATGCCTTCAAGGACATGTAGCTCCTTAAAGCCACTTTGAGACATTCTGTCAGTGCATCCGCTCTAAATGACTTACAGCTGACCCATCAGTCTTCCATCAAAATGACACATGTCATCCGCTGATGGGTCACAGTGTGTGCGAGTGAGATCTGACCCCCTCCCACCTGCGTTTCCCCCTGACAGATCACATCCCCTCCTCCTGCACTCCTATCCTCGTGCATTATATCATCCTGGAAATCAAAGTCTGGGAGATGGGGCCATTAAGCTGTTTAATACGGGTCGGAATAATGGATCCCATACGCGGCGAACGCGCAGTGCTCCGTCCCCAGCGGGGCTGTGAGAGTGAAGTATCATCAGTATGCCAAACTCGTTCCTCTCTGCCACTCTAAACCACAGCACATTATTCAAATCTGACACGCGGATATCAACTTAGAAGCTATGCAATTCCCTTTAATTGAGAAACAATCATATCACAACTTTGATTAGGCACAGTGCTAATGTGTTTGCATTTTATTTGCAGGAAACAGATATCTGGTGAAAAAGCATGTGGATTTTAACTCTTTCAGAATAACGGCTGGCATCTCCGGTGGAAAAATATGAAGCACGAGAAACGTGGCAGGTGCTCCACAATGTGCAGTAGCGCTTTGCACACTTAACCCTATAAAGCCTACTGGATCATATTTAAAACATGAATTTGAGGATTTTTAAAAAATCTGTATCTCTTAATTATCATGTTTTATACAACAGTTCTTTCTGGTCCTTGAATCTGATTGGCTGAGAGGAGTGTGACATTCCAGTGATAACAGAACTCCAACCATTTCATCGTTTGTATCACTCCGCTTGCAATATTTCTGACAGAGAGTGTCATGGCGAACGCCTAAATCCACTATAATTTTATAAATAATACTGTTTTTGTGTCACTGAATGTAGTTTTAAGAGTTTTTAGGTGAGAATGTACTTGTTTAGACTCCAAATATGCACTTTGGTTATAAAGAAAACGTCTATTTGAAAATTTGCTTCAGTATTTTTGGAGATGTGAGCTTCAAGGCGTCAGCGGCCGTTCAGCACTCATGAACCCGCCGAGAGCAGCCTTACCTCGGCCAGATCTTCTGGAATTTGCCGCTGGCTCTGATATATCTATAGTGAGATATAATTCATTTATATCTAACGGGCAGTCTTTGGTCTCAGTTGGCTAATAGGAGTGTGATATTCTAGTGATAACTAAACTCCAATCATTTGTATTACTCTGCTTGTCTTTTTTCTAACAGCGAGGGTCATGCCCAAATACACTATAATTTCATAAATAATCATTTTTGCGTTACGGAATGTAGTTTTAAAAGTTTTTAGGTGAGAATGTACTTGTTTAGACTTCAAATATGCTGTTTATTAATAAAGAAAACGTCTATTTGAAAACTGGCTTAAATGTTTTCGAAGATGCGAGCTCCAGGGCGTCAGCAGGCGTTCAGCGCTCATGAGCCCATCAAGAACTGCCTCACCTTGGCCAGATCTTCTGAATTTCCTGTTGGCTCTGATCTCTATAGTGGTTAAACAAGAGATATAATTATTTTTGGGTAAATTAAACGGGCAGTCTTTTGTCTCATTAATCTATTATCTGTTCCAGAGGAAATAGTTTTGGCTGGGGGTAAAAGCTCATCACGTTATATTTTATATAACATTAATGCTGTATAACAGAGCGCTGCCTTTGTTCACACACACATATTTTATCTAAAGCTTCAAAAACTTCACATGAATGATATGAAAAATGTACCTTATTTACTTTTTTAATACATGTTCCTGGTCTCATTCTGCACGATTCATGGGTGCATGCTATTGTGCGTGACGTTGCATGAATGTCTTCATAACACTCAAACAAATTTTAAAAACTTGTTCTGTCTGTGAAATGACTTTCCTATTCTTGTAACACCAATTTACATGATCCTGTCATAAGAAAATGTGGATTCAATCAATTTCTGATGCATGAAATCAAGTCCTGCCCTACATTTTGTCTTGTTGAATATGCTGTTTCACTCAGAAATGGGCAACATTAGAATAAAACATACAGCTTTTACCTCAATGCAAACATAAATACACAAGATGAGACAAATATTGCTTGATGAGTGCAGACGTGTGTATTGCTCAGGAGTCACTTTTTTAAAGCTCCTAAGGGACACAGAATGCAATTCTGCATTGTTTTTCGTTGTTTTCATGTCTCATGTATAATTCAGACCTATCTTTCGTTTAATATTCAATTTGTCTTGATGTTTCTGCTAAAATTCTTCAGGAGGAATCAATTAAGATTCAAAATGGGCCAATTCTTGACAAAGTAGAGAAACTTGTCCGAAAGTGGTGGTTGGTGGTCAGTTTGTGTGTAAATGTATATTTTTGAAAAACTTTTTCAACAATCTCAGCAGCATTCTGTTTTCAAAAGCAGCCAAGATCTCATTTGTGATTTTTTTTTTGAGTGGGTGAAATATCAAAAAGATGCATACTAGGCAAGTGTATAACAGTACATCTTCCTCCCTCATCTCGATCTCACTGCGGGTAATGTTTCCTTAGTGATAAGGCAATATAGCATCCCAAACATGGCCTAATATACTGTAACATCATCTCCTCCCTCATAAGGTCCAGAACCAGAACTGCCTATACATCCCTTCCCATCTCTCCTCCTATCAGTTGTGCTTCTCGACAAACCCACAAACCCCATGGACTCACTTCCCAAACCCATTCGACTCACTTTCACATACCATGAAATATTTACACCACAACCCATTTTGCTTTTATAATTCATGGGTTCACTTGACTTTTCTGAATCATTTAGGTGGCGTCCACTTCCAAACAAGTGGGCCTTTTCAAATTTGGAGTCTTTTATGATCAGAATATAAACAAACAGAAAGGAAGGGGACCTTAAATGTGTTATGCATGTGCGAGAGGCTTGATAGTTTCCAAATGCTCCTCAGGAAGTAAAATTGATAAATCAATCTGATGTGAATTGATTTTTATTAGCTTTAACTTTCAATTCCAGAAAATTCCACTTCAAGATCCAAGTTGTTGTTTTTCTCTCAGCAGGATGTCAGGACTGATCTGATTAGCTGGGTCTGGTTTTGTGGTGTGTTCTTTGGTAAATAAAAAGTTTGATTTTCAATGTCAGGGCCAGATTATTGATAGGGCCCGTGTTTCCAGGGCCTCTAACTGCCAGGGGACTTCTGATGGACTTCGGTGTGTTTTTTTCTTGTAAATGCAATTTTATTTATCGTTTCTTGTAATTTGGACATTACTTCATACAACAGTTTGCCAACGCTTACTTCAAGAGAAAAGTCGTCACACTATGACTGCAAATAATAATTTACTTAATTTATCAAGACATTCTCACAATGGTAATGTTTCAAGTATTGTTTTGACCTGAAATTTTGTATGCATTTTTGTTTTGGAAATTAATATACAGTACAATGGAGTTCTGGGGGCCTGAAAACACAAACTTTTGAAAACAAGTTTCAGTATGCATGTTTTTTTTGAAAATTATACTGTTATTGTCTTCAGGTGAACTACAAAAAAAAAAACTTTAGAACTTTAGGTCGTTCACTCTTTATTAATGTACGTAAACTATGTAAATTGTACTGTACATTTGTCTTTTTGTTTCATTTTTAAATACTCTTTTTTTCCTGAAAATGTTTTGCATAGTTTAAAATGGGAAATTACAAAAAACACTTCCTGAACCAAGATGGCTTAAAAAAGTGGGCAGTCTCTGTTGCTCTCGTTCCATTGTTCTTCTGTCTGCATCCATCTAATGGATCCAAAATGCCGAACATTCCACCTCTGAGAACATCATGAGTATGTGCTTTCAGACATCCAGCATAAAGGGTGATCTATTTATTCGCTTGAGGCCATGGAACAGATGATACACGTCCCACATGCTTCTCGTCGTAAGACCAAATGCATTCTATGCACATACCAGTTTAAAAAGCTCCGCACAGCATGCTGTACGTCAGCAAACAGTCTCACCTACACAGAACTTGGACTATATTAATGCTCCATAATAACCCACCCGTGGTGTATCTAATCTTTTTGGTGCAAACACATCATGTGCTCAAGCTGAAGCCTGCACACAACATTAGATTTATGGCAGAATCTAATGTGCATGCTAAATGACACTAGCACACTTTCAAGGCATAAATCCCAATGGAGGAATTCACTAAGCAGCATTCTATGGAGGCTTTTTCCCACCACAGACAATTGTGATTTTTACCTCATAATTCTAACTTTTTGAGGAAAACATTTCAGCATTTTTCTTCATATAATGGATTGTTATGGTGCCCCGATTTTGAACTTCCGAAAGGCAGTTTAAGTGCGGCTTCAAACGATCCCAAATGTGGTTGTAAATGATCCCAGCTGAGGAAGAAGGGTCTTCGATCGGTTATTTTCATTTAAAAAAATACAATTTATATACTTTTTAGTGCCAAACGCTCGTCTTGTCTTACTCTGCCTGAACTGTTTTTTTCTGGTTCATGACAGTTAGCATATGTCGAAAAACTCCCATCTCATGTTCTCCCTCAACTTCGAAATCCTATATCGCTGTTTTACTGTTAAGGGTGTTTGATCTTTTTTGCATGTTCACTTTGCAAAGACTGGGTCAGAACTTCTGCAGCAATGTAGGATGATTTTGAAATTATTTGTGAAGTTGAGGGAGAAAATAAAATTTTTTCGACATACCCTAACTGTCTTGAGTCAGAATACAGATCATGGAGAGAAAGGCAAGACAGGCCTTTGAGATTAAAAAGTATTTAAATTGTCTTTTTTAATGAAAATAACGATGGGATCGTTTACAACCGCATTTGGGATCATTTGAAGCCACATTTAAACTGCTTTTTGGAAGTTCAAAATCGGGGCACCGTACCAGTCCATTATATGGAGAAAAATGCTGAAATTACAACATTTTAAAACTGTGACCTCGCTTCATACCAGAAGTAACCTGCTTTGTCTTTTATGACGCAGTGTTGTCAGTTTCATCTTTGCTCCGCAATGTATTTTTCACTGTGTGGGAACATGATGTGTAATGTGAGAGCGGCACTGTTTGTCAGACATAGCAACAGTAACTTAGCAGGGTGGGTTTTAGCGAAGGTTTAATTGTGAGTTTACCTCAATTCTGACTTTCTAAATTTGCACAGCTCTGACTTTTTCTTTTACAGCTTCATCTAGCTAAAGGCTGTTTTGGTTATTATAACACTATAAGATGTTTTAAGACATCTGATGTTTTGAATAGATTAATAAAATGTCTTATCACTCACCTTTACTTTGCTCCATATCCATAAGACTTACAAAAGAAGATGTAAGTTGAACAGTTAAAGTGATTACCTTGTTTTTATTTATTAGTTAGAATGTGTAACTCAATATTTTAACTAATTGTAAAAGCTGAATAATAAAACAAAGCCTGATTATTCTGTGAAATTATCGTTGAGTAGTCGATTAATCGTTGCAGTAATCATTAGAGTAATCGATTAGCAAATTTAAATCTCACAATATGACTTTATATCTTAAAATTATACAAATTAAAGTCTGAATTGTCATTTAAACTCTCAATTCTGAAAAAAAGAAAAAAAATTTGCTATGTCCAACAAACAATGCCGCTCTCACATTACACATCATGTTCTCACGCAGTGAAAAATACATCGCGAAACAAAGAGGAAACTGGCAACATGCTGACAGACAAGACATAGAAGGCTACTTCTGGTATGAAACAAGATCTCAGCTTTACAATGTTGTCATTTTTTAAGAAATTCAAACAATAAATACCTCTTTTAAAATAAGATATGATTAGAACAAAGTTTAAAAAAAACTGTTTTCAAACAAGTTTCTCAATTTGTTTGCCATTGGTTGGTCAGAGCCAATAGTCCCGCCCCTAAAGTCACACCATTTGTTCAGCCAGTGCTGCTGTGATAGACTGATTACAACACATAAACAAAAAAGCAATGCTTTGATAGCAGCACATAGGCACAATGTTTATGCTTTTGGGGTGAATCAACCTACAAAATACGGCTTACGTACAGTTGTCACTGCATATTAAGCCTGGATAAGAGAGGAAAATTAACATAAAACATTTACACACATCATCTTTAAGTTAAACCTCTGGTTGTCTTCTCTTGTGTTCTGGTTTTCCTTCCTGTTTTGCTAGTGCACTGAGATTAGCTGCATATATCACAGCATTTTGAGCTACATGAGCAGAAGAGAGCTATGAAAAGACTGGCACACTAACACCAGCACTCCCTTTTAATGGAAAAGAGGTCACAATATCATTCATACTTAGTGCAAATTGTTCCTAATAATACCATTAGCAAAGCACCATTACACCAAGGTCCATTCATGGAGAAAAAACACATTTGGGAGGGAAAAAAGGCCGAATTCATTTAAGCCTGTCACTGTCACTGGCTCAAAAAGCCCATTGCAGATGCAGTTAGTCAACTGACACTCAAAAAAGGTTGTATTTAAAGACTAAGGCAACTTAGCTTTTACAGCAATTTCACTACCAGGAATTAACACCCATAATGCAAGAGAGTTTGGCCTCAAGCCAAGCTCAAGTAGCTCGGAATCGGCACTCGTATCTGCAGCTCCGAGTGAGTACGGCTACTTAGCTTGAATGAAATGGCGAACGCGACACTGCATCCGAACAAAAGGAGGCAATTCTCCATCTGCTCGTCCTGAACAGAGTCAGAGGAGCGCAAATGGCTGTATAGGAGAGGAGCTCTTAAGATCACTCGCCGAACGACTAGACCTCCGCCAGCTGTCTGAGGAGAACGCGAAGTACACACGGAGCAAACACACTGACACCACATCCAAGAGGAAGCAAGTGTACTAAACTAAGCAACGACAGTAGCTTCTGACTAAAGACACAGATGTTTATGCTGGAGAGTGTTTCTTTTGATTGTGGCTTCTGAAGCCCCTCTCTCCTTCCCACTCTGTTCCTCGGAAGCATGCACACCTTTGCATTATCCTAATCCCATTAGTGAGATGAAAAAGCTGGAGAATCCCTCGGTATGTATTACAGAAATGTAATTCCGGCTGGAGCATTGGTTAAGATCCGGCGAAGCGCAGCTCTGATGGCTCTCTGTAATCTTTTTAGTGCTGTTGGGGATGAGTGGTCATTGAGATGGGAATGAAGGCTGGTTAGAATCCAGTGCATGTTACATTTATAGGATATATGAGATTGCTAATGGTACTGTCCAATAAATTCCTTCCTGAAACGTGTAATTATGTCAGAGCCATATTTTGGCTCTGAGTATCAATTACTGATGACACAACTGCATTACCTCACTGTGCTTACTGTAAGTGATGCTGCTATCAGTACATTTTTAATAAACGAAGTGTTGCACGCTTTTGTTTGGAAATTGCTTTACATTTATTAACTATCTTCAGCACAGTGCAATTTTTGATGATTTCCAGGCCAGCAAGGGAAACAGAAAGCATCAGTTGGAGTAACGAGAAACATCTGTAATTTTTTGTGTGTTTTGGCTCTTCTTCATACCAGTGGCCCTGGACTGTACACTGACACCTACTGGCCTGGATTAATTAACTTTATAATTGCGATAATTGCTGTCTTGTCATACACTTAAACTTTTTTTTAAAATGTTACATTAAAAACCTGTTAACTATAAGTTACCTCAGCATATATCATGGTTTAACATCACACTCAATATAATTTTACTGTAAGATACTGTCAAATGTATAGTTTTTGCAAGCGAACCTATGAATTAGCATATAATTTGTCCTGAAGAAAAAGAACATTCCCATAAGTCTTTGTGTGACACATCACATATAACAGGGCTGCCCAAATTCGGTCCTGGAGGGCTGGTGTCCTGCAAAGTTTATCTCCAACTTGCCTCAACACACATGCTGGGAAGTTTCTAGTATGCCTAGTAAGAGCTTGATTGGTTGGTTCAGGTGTGTCTAATTGAGTTTGAAGCTAAACTCTGCAGGACACCGGCTCTCCAGGAGTGAGTGTGGGCACCCATGACATATGAATATTTTTTATTTAAATAGTATTTATTCTGTGTTTCCTCTCATTTTTTGTTATCATTAATGTACATTAGGGTGTTCTGTGTTACATTATTTAATTATTGATAATTATATAACACTAAGTGCAAATAGCCCGCTTTGTTGGCAGAGGCTATTTACACTAACTGCCCGGCAAGGTGTGGTTGGACTCGACAACATTACAACAAACACTTGCTATACAACAAATCCAGTGGCGTAGGCAATAAAACAACTAGAAGTGACTTTTTAATATGATCGACCCGAATTCAAATCCATGTTTTGCAGAACTCGTTCTTCTCCCTTTTTAAATCACATATCACATCGGAATGGCATTTATTTTCAATAAAATGCAGGAAATAATCGAAAAGTGATAAATAAAGTGACTCACAGGTGTTTATCGGTTAGAGGTAGGTGTAAGGGAGGGCTTTATTGTCCCAATAAGGCAGCATCCATTTAATAATTTTAATAAAAATGATCATTTACACTCAATATGTTATTATTGCACATATATTATAATGTACTAGAATACTGAAGTGCAAATATCTGCAATTTGCACGAAGTAGTTTAAACAGTATCTAACTAATATTAATGCAAAGAAAATACTGCAATTTTTACTTAGTGTAAATAGCCTCTATCATTTTTTGCACCTAGTGTTAATAGCATATCACTAGAAAACGCTACTTTTTAAACTTAGTGTAAATTGCATCTACAGTATCACTTTTTGCACTTAGTCTAAATAGCATATCACTAGAAAATATTGTTTTTTCACTCAGTGTAAATTGCATCTATCACTCTTTGCATCTAAAATTGCATATATCACTATTTGCACTTAG
The DNA here is from genome assembly GCA_019740295.1 of Labeo calbasu. Classification (NCBI taxonomy): domain Eukaryota; kingdom Metazoa; phylum Chordata; class Actinopteri; order Cypriniformes; family Cyprinidae; genus Labeo; species Labeo calbasu. The sequence goes on along the minus strand of JAHKKF010489578.1, from coordinate 8,888 downwards.
TTTAAATAGCATATCACTAGAAAATACTACTTTTTCACTTAGTGTAAATTGCATCTATCACTCTATGCACTTAGTGTAAAAAGCATATCACTAGAAAATACTTTTTTCACTTAGTGTAAATTGCATCTATCACTTTTTGCATCTAAAATTGCATATATCACTCTTTGCACTAAGTGTAAATAGCAGCTATCACTCTTTGCTCTTACTGTAAATAGCATTTAGCACTAAAAAAATATGCTATTTCGCTGAGTGTAAATAGTCGCTGCCTAATTATAATGTATTCATGTCATGTGTGTTTCCCTGATGGTGTTTTTGTGTTTGTGCCATCCCATAATACCTGTAATATTGTCACCATATTTTAAGGTGAATGTTTAACAACCACAACAGTTTTTTATAGTCAATAATAAAAAAAATTGAAACTCAAATCTGTACACAAGCAAGTCATTACTGCATAATAGTCTATTTTGTGATAATGACCAGCAGAAAGTGTATTATATCTTACATAAATATGGAGGCAAAACAAATGTAAATGACTAATAATGTAGCCACTAAAAACTAAATATGTATGAATCCAGCTAAAATACACAGTAACACTGAAGCGCAGACACAAAAGATGAAATACAATTGTCTTGCAAGATGTTTTTCTCACTTTGTTCAGCACATTTGTAGCTAAACAGGCAAGAAAAATGAGCAGTTGTCACTAGTGAGGACAAATGGGGTTGTGCTGAAATTCGCTGTAGAGATATCTTTGCTTTTATTTCCCTGTGTGTAAAAATGAAAAAGCCTACCGTGACTGGCAGTTGATGCCAGAACAGAAGCCAAGAGCCATGTCTGATCCTCCCTGACTGGCCATTTCATCTCCCTGCCCTACAACTTCCACCTAATTGGCATTCACTATGAAGCATATCCATGTCTTTCAGCTGCCCTCTATCCACTCTGTCGCACCAAGGTACAATCTGTAGCTGTGTGTCAAAGCAGAACAGACATTCATCTGTGGATTATTTCTCTTTGTTCTCTCGCCGGGCAGTGCCGGGCACGTTGCTGACAGCTCTGAGTTCAGTGTTACATGACAAACAGGAAACCAGGCCTGTGCATTTCTGTCATAAGATTCTTATGTGAGGAAAAAGTCATTAGTTGGCCATTACATTGCAGAGCTAATTAGTGTGTCTGCAGGGCCTACGGAAGCGTCCGGGAGGATTGGGAGTGCCTGTGGATAACCGGCGTGCCACTGTCAGACTAAAAGGCTTCTCAGCTGTTAATGAAGACAAATGTGAGCGATTGTGTTTGCAGACACCCAACACAAAGGAGCATGCAACGGAAGTCAACTCCTCACATCTGCTCGCTCTCTTCCTCCAGCCTTTCAGCCACGATCCCTCACTTCCTGCAGCCATTATGTCTGTCACATACTATTTTTCTTTCTCTGACCACTCACTCTTCTATAAGCCAAGCACACTTTTCTTTTGCCATGGATATGCAAATTAGTCCCATTCTCCACTCAATCACTCCAGCTCGAACTACCTGCTCTACTTTCATTCGGTTAACTGAAGTGGCAAACTCGGCAATGAACGGCAAATGGCAATATTGGCTTGACTACGTAATCAAACAGCTAATAATCTGTTGCTAACGTTACACAAATCACATTCTGGTTCACCATCTCAGACACCTACCTTCTAAAAATCAACATTACATTAAGGTTGAACCACTGATGTTACATGGACTATTTTAACGATGTCCTTACTACCTTTCTGGGCCTTGAATGTGGTAGTTGCGTTGCTGTTTATGCAGGGTCAGAAAGCTTTCGGAATAAATAAATAAATGTGTTCGAAGATGAACAAAGGTCTTAGGGGTTTGGAACGACATGAGTTAATTAATGACAGAATTTTAATTTTTGGGTGAGCTATTCCTTTAAGCACACTTTTTAATCACAAGAGACTACAACACTCATCACCCATTTTGTGTTTGAAGTCTGGGACTCATCTGCAAGCACCACATTGCTTTCTATGATACATTTCAAACTTTTATAACAACTGGGTGACCAATCTTGACTAATGAGACCGCGGTGATGAGCAGTGGCCAATGAAATTGAGAAAGAGACTGCATAGAAAGGCAGTGGGAAGTAGGCATAAAAAAACTCACACTGCTGCCCACATCTCTCCGAACTCTCTGAACTATATTTTCCTCTCCTTTTCACATTCTGTGCAAAAACGAGCACCAGCCCTGTTGACATTGTGTCAAGAATGAACTTGACACAATGAGTTTGTGTGAGAACGATTGGGACCGACTTTGCAATATGTGATAGGGAGCTGTATAGAAATGTCACAGGCAGTCGACAGGAGCAAGGTCGCCAATCACTCTCACCTGAACTGAGGAGGTGTTTTAAATTCCAGTCCAGTTCTTGAATTTGAATCGAGGTAGCAAACAGGATACAGAATTGCAATCAAAATTTTTGTAATCTAAAGTAGTGGGAACAAATTCTTAAAGGGGTCATCGGATGCAAAACTCACTTTTACATGTTGTTTGAACACAAATGTGCGTTGGCAGTGTGTGTACACAACCACCCTATAATGATAAAAATCCACCCAGTAGTATTTTTTTAAATCTTTATAAGTAATATCCCCTTTTTCAAATCAAGCCATTTTCAGCATCTTGCCTGTGTAATGTCACACCGACCAAGGCCGCTCCCACGATAGTTGATTGACACGGCCATCTTACCTTAGACCCGCCCTGACTGAGCTGTGAACACTCCGACCGCCACTGTGTCGACTTCGGTGCAGGGGAAGACAAGAATGTCTCAGACTGACTGATTGAGGTGTTTTGTTGGATGTAATAATGAACATAGCAGTCATCATTTACTCCCGACATCTGAACCGCTGAAGACGCAGAGGATTTACGTTACTTTCATTTTTGAAGGAAATGCACCTGGCGATCTACATAAATGCGTCTATGTTCATGCGAATCATTCGTGATCCAGCTTCACCTACAGAAGAAGTGATTATAAGGGTTTTTTATGCATCTTTGCAAATCGCCTTTCTTAATAATGTGCTAGTTAGCAAGTTTCACAACTAAACGCGGATAAAGTAAACAGTACTGCTCGTCACCCCACAGAAGAGAGGGGCGGGGTGAGCAGAGCTCATTAGCATTTAAAGGCGAATGCACCAAAACATCTTGCTGTGAAAAAGGCTGATTTTGACAAGGTTTTGTCAAGGTTAAATTTTAACCAAAGTATGTTATAGACTTATCATTAAGACCCTAACGAAACATATCTTGTGGAACTTGTGAAAAATGGGCATCCGATGACCCCTTTAACTCATGACCACAATATTTAGTTTTTTTTCCAGCATGCCATGAGCAAGGCTAAGTAGAAATGAGCGAGATTATAGTAAAATGTCAGTAGGTTTGAAATCCATGTTGTTACAGGAACGTTTCCACAGTGTTTCATCTGTGTGTAGCCTAATGTGACACTAAAGTAAAGACTAAAGTCACACTGCACTGCAGGTCACCAACTCTACAGCTCCTCAAAATGATGACATGTCATTTGCTTTTCCCTCCCCCTTTCCTAGCTCTCCTCTCATCTGTCCATTTGCTCCATCTGTTGCCCCTGTCCGTTGACACACTCTGCCAAGGGTCAACTCTTGGCTGAAGGTAGAGTAGACTATCACATGTCACATCTTTGCAGGCCAAGCACCTGCGTGCTCACGCACTCATGAGCGGAGCAAACCTTTCGGATTTGGCTTTGCAAAGGCAAGCTTTAATACTCTGAGACTCTAAGGGCATGTTAATCTATGTGCATAAATTTATTGCGCGATAAATCCATATTTATGGGTCAACAGACACAGCATGCATTAACACACTGCAGATTACATGTTTTCTATTTTGAAAGATATTCTAAAAGATTACCACCACTCATTTTCCCCCTTCCCTTTTTAATGTTATTTTCATTTTCCTTAATGAGATGCCACAATGCAATATGTTGTTTTTGGTGTAGCATCTGTCAAGAGAATAAATATGCATTTTTATGCAGATCGTTGACCTTTTCACCCCTTTTATTGATAGAGGCAGTATACAAAAACTAGATTTTTGTATTTTCTGAGAAAATTCTGAGTGGTGCTTGCATTACCCACAGTGCTAAGGTATTCTGAGTGGTTTTTAAAGTGTTGATGATAACTGGCTCAATGGTATTCTGGTTAGGGCTGTTTGATTATGGCAAAAATCATAAAATGATAGAATGATAGAACATAGGGCCAGATTTACTATCAGCTTGTGCCAGCGCAAAACAAATTTTCAGGATTCAGGAAATCAGGATTTACTACAGAAGAATTAGTGCTGGAAATGCGTGAATCAAGCAATGCGAATCAAGTATGCGGTAATTTGCGCTGCTCTCGGTAGATTGCGCTGGTGATAATGGAAATGATCTGGCTGCGTCTGTGTTCTTTAATGTGCGCATAGTAAATCACATGTAGAAATTTCCCCACCCATCGGCACTTTTATAGAATTTCGCTCAAACGCTAATTTGCCTCAGCAGTGTTTTTTCTTTGTATTTTGTTATTTCATTAATATTAACCACAGACAGCAGAAGGAATACAGTATTACCTGTATTATTATCAGTGTTGCCAAGTCTGCAGTTTTCCTGCGGAATTCGGCTACTTTAACACTGTTGCTACAGGTTGTTTTTCATGTCCGTGGGTTGAAGCAACCCCAATAACGTGATATTTTCCCCCAAGAATGACAATTTTACCAGGGGAACCCCACCAAAAAACTAATTTTGAGTAGCAATTGGGCGGGATTTGTTGTGAAAACCTGGCAACCCTGCCTGTTATCTCTTCAAGAGCCACATGGATATACTGTTGTACACATATTTTCATTCCCAACTGTTTACATTCACTTAAGACATAACTGATGAGGGTTTACATGAATAATCACCAAGCATTTTGACACATTTTTGCATGAATTTGACCATTTAGGCACACACCTTAAGATAAAAGTTCACTTTAATTGTCCGTGTTCTGTTCAATGTCAGTACAGAAGTGCAAGATCTCCTTTGCGCTTTTAAAAACAGGACTAAATCTAATAAACATTAATGAACCAAGCACATCCCATTTTGCGAATATCACCTTACATGATTTGACTTTTTTGCACTACTGGAAAGGGGCAGAATGGTGCACAATAATAATTTTATTGTAGAATAAAGCATATTTTGTTACCTTTTGAAACTTAGAAGAGCTCAAATTGAGCAGATGATTTTACCATCACCGTTATCATCAGAGCGCACTTCCACAGTACATTCCGGATCTGGCTCATATTCACAATCTCAGTCATATTTGCAAAACTATCGTTTTCAGTGACTTCAAAATCATTATTTTAATCGCTGGCAGCTTATTCACCATCAAATGACAGTGACATATATATTTTATTGCATACAGTATTTGCTCTGCAGTAAATCCATTCAAACCAATTCAAATTTAGCTGACGATATTCTTTTGTTTTATGCCTGCGATAATTAGGAGTGAAACATCACGTCATTATTGTCTATCAAACAGTGCCACCTCGAGGACTAAAGGTGAATTGCATGTATTTAATAATCAGATATTTACATATTTTTGAGCACAAAAAATATACTTTTACACTAAAAAATACACTTTTACACACCTGGGGTCTCTAGCGACCCTATACACTATTTACAAAAAATTAATCAGAAAACAGACATTCTTTTATATTTTACAATTTTTTTGTTGTTTTATTGTTCAGAATTAATAGATTAAAGAATACTAAGAAGGCTGATGTCAAACTTTAAAAAATGAAGGAGGGAGAGGGTAGTAAATGACGTCCCGGGTCACTAAAGACCCGAGGTATGCATTTAAGGGTTAAAAAAATATTTTAGAATTAGAATGAAATTCATTCAGCAAAATTTCATGGACAATGATATTCTGGTCCCTAGATATTTTCACCTGGTGGATAAAATGAGCAAAAAATAAAAAATAATTGAATTGAAGGAAAATCGAATCATGTTACATTAAAAATATATTTGAAATACACTGAAAATAGGTTCAAAATCAAATAGCTTCATATCAGCCATATTTTGGCAAAATTTAGTGAACATAAAAGGTCCACTGTCTATTGTGAATAGTATAGTGATGTATGTTGCCAATTTCAAACAAAGAGGCTCACCGTGTCTACACTGGCCGAGCCGCAACATTTAAAATCTGTCTACACTGGACGCGACAAAGCGACAGTTGCAAATCATTTGAACTTTGTGTGAGCACGTCATAAATAGAATGCAGTAGCAGTTCACGCCGTGCCGCGCCACATCCAGTGTAGACAGCATCAATGATTATAATGGGTTCTACTGTATTTTGTCATGCCGCACCGCTCGTGTCAGGTGTAGACACGCCGTTTCTGTTTGTCAACATGGCAAAGCCGCATAAGCAAAACCTATTACAGAATTTGTGTGGGGAAACCTTTCTTCCCTAGCTTGTCTCATGATGAAAACGTACCTGTGGAGCAAGACGTGAAATACTTACCAATAAAGGAAAAGAAAGGACGTGAGGCCAAGTATGGTGACCCATGCTCGGAATTTGTGCTCTGCATTTAACCCATCCAAGTGCACACACACAGTAGTGAGTAGTGAACAAACACACACACACTCACCGTGAACACACACCCAGAGCAGCGGGCAGCCATATTGCTATCGCTGCGGTGCCGGGGAACAGTTGGGGGTTCGGTGCCTTGCTCGAAGGACTCACCTCAGTTGTGGTATTGAGGGTGGAGAGAGCGCTGGTTATTCACTCCTTCCACCTTCAATCCCTGCCGGACCTGGGACTCAAACCCGCAACCTTTCGATTACAAGCCCAAATCCCTAACCATTAGGCCACGGCTACCCCATAAATGTATATATAAGTACATATCACTGCAGTTTCCAACAGAAATGAACACTAGCGGTGGTAAAACAGCGAGCACTTGTAATCGTTTTGTACACAGTTATGATTACAGCTACATATGTTTCGCTTTTCAGATGTAATTAAGCTTGCTCGGTAGTTCAGGCGGCATGAAATTGGACTCAGGATACAGAATCCTTGGGTATGAATCCCATGAAAAACATGAGTTGTGAAGAAAGAGCTCAAAAATGAGAGATTGAGCTAAAACAACAAACTGCATGTTCGTACTATCAGGTACGTTGAGGTGTAGTGCAGATAGTACGTTATTTTAAAACGCCACAGAGCATTAGACTTATAGCGACACTCAACTGACATTTCAAATCAGAATTGCGGTGACACGTACAAAACCAATGTCACTTAAAACGTACCATATATACGTTCGTCTGTTCCTCAGTGGACATTTTACATCGAATACGTCACGAAACGTAAATGGATGTACGTATTTGGCATCTTGCAAACGTTAGTACATTTTCATCATGAGATCAGGCTGTGAGTGTTGAACGAGTGTCACAGCTCAACATGCTAGACTACATGTGCTCTAAAATACACTAATTCACTTTGTCCCCCTTCCTCTTCCCTCTCTGTTTCTCAATTCTGTTCCTCTTGTTGTTTGTTTTTTTGGATGTAGCCAGATGGATGAAGACTCGCATCTCCATCTAGCTAATCTTCAAACAAACTAATCACCTCCTCTCACCCTCTTCCTCCCTCACGGCAGTCTGAGCACCAGTCACCAATTTCATCCACCGCTGGCCACACAAGCCGTTTGTGGTGTTGTAATCACATCTCAGTGACTAGAAGCGTGAGTGAGTGTATTATATAAAGCGTGAAGAGGAAATTGAAGTTGGTATATGGTTGAAACAGTGCCTGTCTGGGCCAGTATAGAGGGAATTCAGCTCCTTTCCAAAAAACTAGTACATCTAAGATACTTTCTTTTGGCATCATTGCATGTATCTTTGAAGGAGAATGCATTCAGAATGCATTGCAACAAGCTCAGGGAAAAGAGTTCATTCAAGATGGCGGACAAGAGAAATTTCTGTTATAAACAGAATTCATTATAGTACAGATTCATGATCAGTATAGATAAAATTGGATAAAGTGGCACAATATATTTACCCAAGATGTGTATGGCTGCTTGTTTGTATGACTGCACAATTTGGCCAAAAAGTGTATGATTAAATATTTACTATACTGTTAGTACTACTAATACTAAGATAATAATAATAAAATAAATAAAAAAATTTACATTTAAAAAATGCTGAATAATATGTAGGGCTGGAAAATTGTGTAATTTATTACACAATTATTGTGTAATTTATAATAATAATAATAATTTAAAAACATTTAAAAAGATGTATTCTAATAATACTATAATAATAATAATAATAATAATAATAAAATACATTTAAAAAACGAACATTTAAAAAGGCTGAATAATATGTAGTGCTGGAAAATTGTGTAATTTATAATAATAATAATAATTTAAAAACATTTAAAAAGACGTATTATAATAATACTATAATAATAATAATAATAATAATAATAATAATAATAATAATAAAATACATTTAAAAACAAACATTTAAAAGGCTGAATAATATGTAGTGCTGGAAAATTGTGTAATTTATTACACAATTTATTACACAATTATTGTAATTTATGATATTAATAATATATATATATTTTTTTAAAAGGCTTATTATTATTATAAAAGATTTTTACATATTGCTTAATAATAATAATAAATTAAAAAAATAACATTTAAAAAAAGGCTGAATACTATGTAGGGCTGGAAAATTGTGCAATTAAATATCAATATGACTATATTATTATTATGATTATAGATTTTTACATATTCCTTAATAATAATAATAATAAATGTAAAAATTAACATTTAAAAAAGGGTGAATAATATGTAGGGCTGGAAAATTGTGTACTTTATTACACAATTATTGTAAT
>JAHKKF010489577.1:0-16637 GCA_019740295.1 Labeo calbasu | reverse complement strand
CCAACACACATTAATGTTCAAACAAGTGAAGTTTGCATCCGATGACCCCTTTAAAGGCACATATTAGTACTTTAAAAGTACGTATTTCTACCTTTTCACTTTTGTACCTAAGGGTACCGCCCCAGTGACAGAACTGTACCTTTTTTCTGTAGTCAGATAGTAGGAGTATGTCGTCTATTCTTGGAAAAAAGGTTGGGAGAGTGCAAGTATCTGTGTGTTTGTAAAAGGCTGCATTAGTTGCTATTTTCTCTTCAAACCCTCTCTTGAATTATTTATCCTCATTTTGATTCACATTCTGCCAAAAGTTAATATGGTCATTAACTTTCTGTGATTCCTACAGCTTATCCTCAGTCCCTGCCTGTATCATTCCCATCATCTCATCTCAGTGTCTCAAGGTGTTAACTATAGATTGCAGCTTCTTTACCTTGAATCTCTCTCTCTATTTCTCTCCATCCTCTTCTAGATTTCATCTGTCCATGCTCGCTCGTCATTAATCTGTTTTCCCATCTTTATATTTTGTTTGATGGAGGAGTGCGAAAGTGTGCGTGGACCCCATGAGTTCTGTTTGTGCTGACTCAACATACATTCACTTATAATTCAGACTCCTGTCACAGACTGATTCGCAGAGGTGGGGATTTCGTCTAATTGCATTGTGGGGCCCCCTGCGACGGTTCTGCGGATGGGCAGGGCCGTTCTGTGCTTTCAGGGACTCCCTCGTCAGCAGAAAAAGTGATGGGCGGTACAGCGTTAAGGGAGGGGGAGGCGTGGTGCGGTCGGGACCGAAGTGTCTCTGTGGGAGAACAAAGTGTAATTAAAAGACTCTTAATGGATCTATTAATGAATGAAACATCCAGGAGCCTGTCTATGTGTGTGCACTCAGCATCTGCTAACACCACTTCAATTTCATATGGTTTCTGCGTGGATGAATACGCAAGAGTACATTCTCCAACACTATTACAGCTTCCTTCGTTTTTGCCCTACGCTAACAGTTAAAATCCAATTAACGCATTGCACGCCTCACTATTCAGGAACATGATTTGTGAAGCTTCGTGGGAGTTTAAAAATCTTGAGTAGTCCTTTTTCACATCTGTTTGGTTTTATCTTACAGTTTTTCTTGGAGAAGTTATGGATTGTTGTGGTAAGCAATGTTGTTTAAGAGGTTTATGTCATTTTTCAGTTGCATTCAGACTGAAGAATTATGCCATATGAAAAACACTGGTCACACTTTAGTTTGGGAACCAGCTGTCACTTCCAACTAACTATTAACTACAACTATTGCCTCAATAAACTCCTAGTTAGTAAGGTAGTTGTTAAGTTTAGGTATAGTTTAGGTTTAAGGGATCTAAAATATGGCCATGCAGAATAAGCCATTAATATGTGATTTATAATTACTAACGATCAGCCAATATGCTGGCGATATGCTGAAGGAGTAGTTCACTTCCAGAACAAATATTTACAGATAATGTACTCACCCTGTTGTCAACCAAGATGTTAATGCCTTGCTTTCTTCCTTCAGTCGTAAAGAAATTGTTTTTTTTAAGAGAACATTTCATTAATTATCTCCATATAGTGGACTTCAGTGGTGGAGGAATAAGGGTCTTATCTAGTGAAACGATCAGTCATTATAAAAAAAACAAAAAATCAAATGTATATACTTTTTAACCTCAAATGCTCGTCTTGTCTAGCTCTGTAATGCTCATGCGTACTCTGTGTAATCCGGATCAATACAGTTAGGGTAGGTTGAAAAACTCCCATCTGATTTCTCCTCCAACTTCAAAATCGTCCTACATTGCTGTTTTACTTTTTTTGTAAAGGGCGTTTGACCTTCTTTGCATGTGCACTTCTGCAGCGATGTAGGGTGATTTTAAATTTGGATGCATGCCAAATTTAAACTTTCATTCAAAAAAATGTACAAAATTCTAACCTGTCATTGAAGTGCAACTATGGAAAGTCATGGGAAAATCTCATTATAAAATAAATGTTTTTCTCTAGTTCATGTTGGCTACAATTATTGTCACCCAACACCCAATTGGATTCCCAGCTCCATGTTGGTGCTTCTTCTCTTCAGTTCACCCCACTCATTTTCTACAGGGTTCAGGTCAGGGAACTGGGACGGCCATGGCGGAAGCTTCATTTTATGCTCAGTGACACATTTTTGTGTTGATTTTGATGTTTGTTCTGATGGAAGATCCACTGCCCATTATAATATTTCAAATAGAAGCAGTCAGGTTTAGAATTTTTTCTCCGCTGGCATTTGTTAAAATCCATAATGCCATGTATCTGAACAAGATGTCCAGGACTTCTGGTAGGAAAATAGGCACACAACATTAAAGATCCAGCAGTATATTTAACTGTGATCATAGGGTACCTTTTATCCCTGTTTGCACTAAACCCATTTTTTTAGTTTCATCTGACCATAGAAGCCAGATACATTTTTTTTTTTATATTATTTATGGCATTTTTTATGCTTTGATTTAGATAGGACAGTGTAGTTGAACAGGAGGCAAAGTGGGAGAGGGAGAAGGGGGTGGGATCAGGAAAGTTCCACAAGCCGGGATTCGAACTCAGGAGACCACAGAGCAACGGCCACAAGGCTGTTGGCGCCGACAGAAGCCAGACACATTTGCTGTTCGAGTTGTGTCTGACAACTGGATATGCTGGAGTTTTAAGGCTTTCTGCCCCCAAGACTCAACTAATCTTTGCAATTCTTTTGCAATGGTTCATGAAGAATCTTTGGCCACTCAAACTCTCCTCCTCACTGTGCATTAAGATGATATAGACGCACATCCTCTTCCAGGCAGATTTGTAGCATCTTTAGTTGATTGGAACTTTTTAATTATTGCCCTGTTGGTGGAAATGGGGATTGTCAATGCTCAATGTTTTAGCTATTTTCTTACAGCCACTTTCTATTTTGTGAAGCTCAACAATCTTGTTCTGCACATTTTTACTCCTTGTGATTGGTGATTAAGGGAATATGGCCTTAGTGCTCCTCATATTCATAATTCTGTGGAACGGAAAGTCATGGCTTGACAATTTATGCTTCTGGTCACCCTGGTGTGCTGAAAAAATGTAAATATGAATGGGCTTCAGAGATATTTTGCTTATAAGATTTTCTAGGGGTGCCAATAATTGTGGCCAACATGCATAAAGTGCATTTTCCCCCACTTTCAATTGCTTTACTTCAATGAAAGAAAAGTAATTTGAATGAAAGATCAAAAAGATAATGCAGATTTATTTCCACAGCCGCCTTTGCTCATATTTACCAAGGGTGCCAATATTAGTGGAGGGCACTGTACATACAGTGAGTCTAGTCATCCTCTTTAGCGATGATTATTTGGATTTACACTTATACATATTCATATACTTGTTTATATTCAGACCATGTTGAACTCTTGTAATAGACAGAAAAGCAAAATAGCTTGTCAGCTTTGAATGGGAACCCTATCCCAGCCTCTGCTTGTCCTCTCATTCACCATTAGCTCTTTCCAAGGTCACTGGCTGTATGGTAAACACAGCGTCTGAAATATAAATGACTTTTTTACTGCAGGTCACACTGCCATTGTTCCTAATACGCTCTTAAACTTTGGTTTGCCATATAAATGTTAAATGGTAGTCGAGGGAGGAAGTGGAAGATGTATTTGTGTGTGCTTAAGGAGGGGTTAGCATAGCGTGTCACTGCCCTAGGTAGGGCAACAATTTTGGCGTCGGCGATCAAGTGGAAAAATGAAAGAATAAAGCTTTGGGTCAAATAAATGATGATGGGGAAGAGTCTTTTAGTATTACCACTTTGTCAAATATTTTTCTTTTCTTGTTTTAAAGGAATAGTTCACCCAAAAATGTACATTCTGTCATTAATTACTCACCCTTGAGTCGTTCCAAACCTGTACAACCTTTGTTCATCTTTGGAACACAAATTAAGACATTTTTGATGAAATCCGAGAGCTTTCTGACCCTGCATAGACAGTTCAAGGCCCATAAAGGTAGTAAGGACATCGCTAAAATAGTCCATGTGACATCAGTGATTCGACCGTAATGTTTTAAAGAATTGCTGTTTATTCCTGTGATACCATCTGAAAAATACTTTACAGACTAAAGCTAAATATAAATCTTCACTTCTAAATTAGCTTAAAGAACAAAGGCATGTTGTTAATATTATTGGAAATCTACCTTTCCCCCTCTTTTTTTCCTTTCACTGAAAAAGCACTTTTTTACCCACACTAACTAAGTCCTCTGGGATAGTCAGGCAATTAGTTGTGTTTTGTCCAGAATTCCAAGACTGTAATTATTTCATTGATAAGCCTCATTATCATTACATACAGTCAGGAGCCAGCCTTTAAGAAGCTGCCAGGCATTGTCTAAGGGGGTTTCCAGATCCCCTCAAGGATACACTTAAGGAAAGCCCTTCCATCGTGTAGCCTGGAGAGATTTGTGTGTGCAATACCTGGCAACCCAGATTCCGCATTACCGCAGTGAATCAATGCAAACGTGGCAGCAATGAATGAATCACCTTTGAGGAGAATGTGAATGAGAGCGAGAGAGATAGAGGATGGTGGTCACAGGGGGAAGCCTCTGCATGTGTGTGTGTGTGTCTGCAGTCTCTGCAGGGTGTGTTCTCATCATGTCTAAATGAGAACAAGTAGTGTGCATAAATGCAGTGCCGACACATCACAATGTTGAACATGAATCATGTCTTCATGTGATAACAGATTCATCAAGAGTGATTCAATTAAGCAATGATGTTCTTACCTTCTCACATATCACATACATATATTATGTCATCTATAGCATTGCAGCTTGTCGTGGAGATTGATGGTATTCAGAGATAGATATGAGTGTATGTGTGTGTGCTTGTCAGTTTTTTGTTGATTTCCCTCTATTGCATCAGCATGTTTGGTAATTTCTCCTCTTTGTAAGGCATAATTGCTAATTTAGTCTACATTTTTTTGTATTAAATGATGTAGTTTGTCAGATCAATTGCTTGATCTTCTCAGCCTACGTGAGTTCAAATGCTTTGTTAAACATCATTTCACAGCTGTTTCTGATGTTAAAGTTTGTTCATTGCAATAAATGAACTTGCGGCTGAACAAACGAGTGAAGAGGGATAAGGTGCGTTGTTTTCAGGCAGCTAATGGGACTAAAGAAAAGAATAGGGAACAGATTAGATTAATTAAGGAGTATTGACTCATGAGATTAGGCTGAGGGTGTATGGTGTGTAAGATATGATTACAGACTGACCTACAGTGAGAAAGGAAGAGGTCAAGATGAGCAGATGACCTCAGGGGAAAGAGGACAAGGAGAAGGAAAGGGAAAGAGAGAGTTGGGAAAATTAGAGGTCAGGAGAAAGGTTCTGCTGTGTTTTCCATAACAAATTTCGAAACATCCTTTAAAGAAATATAAATTTAAATATAAAAATCTATATTTTAAAAAATGTGAATTTATATATTCTATATAATACCATTCACACATTTGAGGATCAGCAATTTTTTTCTTTCTTTCTTTATTTATTTATTTTATGTTTTGGAAAGTATTAGACTAATCAAATATGATAATTATTGACATTTGCCCATACACATGCCCATACAGTTGAGGTCAAAAGTTTACACACATCTTAAAGAATCTGCAAAATGTTAATTTATTTTACTCAAATAAGAGTGATCATACAAAATGCTTGTTGTTTTTTATTTAATACTGATCTGAATAAAATATTTCACATAAAAGACATTTACATATAATTCACAAGAGAAAATAATAGTTGAATTTAAAAAAATGACACCGTTCAAAGGTTTACATATGCTTAATTCTCAATACCGTGTTGTTACCTGAATGATCCACAGCTGTTTTTTTGTTATTGTTTAGTGATGGTTGTTAGTTGATAGTTGTTCATGAGTCCCTTGTTTGTCCTGAACAGTTAAACTGCTTGCTGTTCATCAGAAAAATCCTTCAGGTCCCACAAATGATTTTTTTTTTCAACAAGAACTGTATGATTTTGAGATTCATCTTTTCACACTGAGAACAACTGAGGGACTCATATGCAACTATTACAGAAGGTTCAAATGCTTACTGATGCTTTAGAAGGAAAATCAGTGCGTTAAAAGCCTGGGGGTGAAAACTTTTAGGCAAAATAAGAAAAATGTACACATCTTCATTCTGTTTAAAAGTTTACACCCCTGGCTCTTAATGCATCGTTTTTCCTTCTAGAGAATCAGTGAGCATTTGAACCTTTTGTAATAGTTTCATATGAGTCTCTCAGTTGCCCTCAGTGTGAAAAGATGTATCTCACAATCATACAGTCATTTTTTGGAAATAGTTCAAATACACAAAAATGCTGAAAAACCAAAGGATTTGCGGGACCTGAAGAATTTTTCTGAAGAACAGTTTAATTGTTTAGGGCAACGTTTCCCAAAAGCATTGTAAGCCTAAGTTGACTGTAGAACCATTGTCACCAATGGAGCTACGATCAGCTTAGGTTTACAATACTTTTGGGAAACACAGCCCAGAACAAACAAGGGACTCATGAACAACTATCACTAAACAAAAAAAGCATCTGTGGATTATTCAGGTAACTACGCAGTATTAAGAATCAAGCATATGTAAACTTTTGAACAGGGTTATTTTTTATAAATTTAACTATTATTTTCTCTTGTGGACTATATGTAAATATCTTTATGTGAAATATCTTATTCAGGTCAGTACTAAATGAAAAATAACATGCATTTTGTTTGATCCCTTGTATTTTGGTAAAATGATTAACATTTCAGATTCTGCAAGGTGCATGTAAACTTTTGACCTTAGCTGTAAATATTTTTGTGTCATTTTTCAATGTTTTGAAAGTCTCTTATGCTCACCATGGCTGCATTTAATTGATCACAAATGCAATAAAAAATAGTTCAACTTATGTACTATTGTGAAATATTATTACAGTTTTTGAGAGAGAATTTTAAAGAGGTTTTTTTTTTTCCGGCACACATTTCTAAACATCTTTTAAAATATATAAATTTACTTCAGAAAGGCATGCATGTATATGAATATTGGTAAGTTTAAAAAAAAAAAAAGTCTCACCAAAGCTGCATTTATTTGATCATAAATACAATAAAAACAGTGAAAATGTATTGTGAAACATTATTACAATTTATAAAATAAATGTTTTCTATTTTAATACATTTTAAAAAGTCATTTAATTTGATGTTATTTAAAAGTATTTACTGTCACTTTAAAACATTTTAATACATCTTTGCTGAATTAATCTACTAAAGATTTAAAATATATATATTAAATTTATTTACTGCCCCTAAACCTTTGAATGGTAGTCTATAGTGTGTATATAGTGCCATATCATTTTAATTAAATTTATATATATATATATATATATATATATATGTGTAAAAATTATAAGTAAATTATATACATATATATAAAATCTCTCCCCTTAAGACATAATCTCAGAAGTTCTAGCTTTCTGAAAGTGTAAGGATCAGTAAAAAATGCTATTTTATGTTGTTGTAGTATATCCCATACTTTCTTGAACATACTTTATAAACTGCTGCATGTATTTTCTCATCACTGTCACAGTATAGTGTTTATTCTTAAGGGTGAGTTGTGATTGATTCTAAGTGATGAGGTTTACATGCAGTGATGGTTGTCCAGTGCAGGTGAAGTGGCAGGAGGGGGCAAGAATGCTTTGGGTCTCCTGTCTCTGTGGAGATGCTGGCTGCTTGGGATGATGTCGTCGCATTCTGACATCTCCGGCTGCCTGCCCAGCATGTCGTGAGCAAGTCCTAATTTGGAACGTCAGAATTAATACATACACACAATCATTAGAGCGGAACATTATGCACAACTAAACTCTAAAAGCTACAACACATATGCACATTTCTTGCTCAGCACACCTGTGTGAAGAATACCTCAAATTATGCCACTTTTTTAAAAATAATCTGTTTTACTTAAATTGTAGCAGGAGGGAACTGAGAGGTGCTTTCCCGTGCTTTACCATGGTTCAGTAACTGGGTTAGCAGGGTGCACACATTCAGAAAATGTAAAATATAGTCTTAAAACTGTCATTTGTAAGTGTTTATCCTTGGATTAGAGGCAAGACATGTTAGTCAACCTGAAATAGTATTGCTGTATGTGAATGAAAGACTGAGTAAATGAAAGTGAAGGGAGGAACAAATACGCAGGCCGGCTGTTTTCTTGCTTTTATGACTTCTGACATCACCGCCAGAGAGAGAGAGAGAGTGAGAGAGAGAGCGGGAGTGGCAGAGACGAAGAAGAACACCTGATTAGCATTGTGTTCATGTCCCACTGCCGTGACTCTGAATGGCTGCGAGAGAGCAAAAGAACATGGGCGAGAAGGGAGGAGAAGGACAGAGCGAGGGAAAGAGCCAGCTCAGCACTTTCCAGAGGCCAGGGCGCAGGAAAGAAGAGAGGCTGGTGGACCTGGGAAAGAAAAGAAAGCAGACACAGGGACACACACGCGCACACACGCGCACACACTTCTCACAGGCTAATTGCTTCCCTCTCTTTTCATCTCTCTCTATTTGCCAACTCTTTGGGTGAGGTTAATACAGCAGGATGGCAGTGTCAGGAACAACTGTTGTTCTATAGGTAAAGTCTGTCTCAGTCTCTATGTCTGTGTCTCGGAGGTTAACAATAGAACAATACCTCACGACAGAATAGAGCAAGACTCCTTACAACACACCTGCTGGGGCATCATACACCTATTATTTTGAAGGGTAAAATATGTGACCCTGGACCACAAAACCAGTCTTAAGTAGCACAGGTATATTTGTAGCAATAGCCAAAAATACATATGGTTACATATGCGTGGGTCAAAACTATTTATGCCAAAAATCAAGGATATTTAGTAATAATCAAGTTCCATGAAGATATTCCATGCACCCTCAGATTCCAGATATTCAAATAGTTCTTGGTCAAATATTGTCCTATCCTAACAAACCATATATAAAAAAGGTACATTCAAGCTCAACATTTAAAATGTCTATAAGCTTGTTCAAACACACAGACACACACAATTATCTAACATTAGAGGTAAAAGTGGAAAGTGATGCACACGCACATATGTCTCAGATGTAATGTGTGTGTGTGTGCAGCAGTAATGGTCATTAACTAATGCATGGTGGGAGTGTGTAAGGCAAAGAGAGCTTTGGGTCAGGAGGCACTGACGCAAATACTCACACCAGACCAGCCCTCTATCATCACTTCATCTGTCTCTGTCACGCTGCGTGCCAGCATGACCACACACACTTACAAAAAGACACTTGCAGTTACACAAGCAATGGGGTGCTGGTGTGTAAACCTTCTGTAGCATCTAAAGTAATGTATAAAGCACAAGTGGTGCAAGGACAGATGGAGATATCTGGGTTGTTGTGTCCTGAGGTGAATGTTCAGTGAGCCTTTTACCTCTGGATGTCTCGAAAGAGAGATGAAAAGATGCCTGGATTGGTTTTGTTAAGCCCTGTTCACACAGGGAGTGATTTTATCACTGGAGGTCACCAAGACGCTGTGCTGTTGGTCACTAGTTTGTTTTTCTAGGGTTGGATGGATGCCCAAATGTGATTGGAGGGCTGTGTGGTGAAGAATAAGAAGGATAAGATTGTTTTCATGCTGCTAAATTAATTTGTTCCTCTTTTTCAACAGAGACATATCATTAAGAATGAAATTGTAGAGTAAATGTTACTTAAAAAGTAACATTTGCTTTCCTGCTTATAATGTCAACAATATGATTGATTATTTTTAATATGGATAAAGTAAACTTGTCATTCGCTTAGCATTGCATAGTCATTGTAATGGTTGCATTGTCAGCTTTTATTGAAATACATGACACCCAGTCACTCTTTCTTTCTTTCTTAGTGATGCCTTATCTTTTCCTTTCATCTCTTTTTGTTATTTTCACTTTGTTCTCTGGTGGCAGCTGCTTTTCTTCTTCATCTCTCCCCTTTCACTGCATTCTCTCACCTCGCTATCGGCGGGCCTCAGACATGTCCCAGCTCATTTAGACACAAATCATTAAGCTTTACAGAGGAAAAAAGGCCCATTAGTTTGACTTTAATTAAGCCCAAACTGCACATCCATGTCTGTTGTGACCTTTGTGTGTGTGTGTATGTATGTGGCTGTTTTTCTTGACATTCCCCTGCATTCACATCCATTGACAGAAAGACTGATAGATAGAACAAATAAACAATAGAATCTAATGATGGATGGATGGATAGAGATAGGCATGGATGAATGATGGATAGAGATGGATGGATGGAAAAAAACAGTACAATGATCTTACAATAGATGGATGGATGGTTGGAGGTAGATGTAAATGAAAGGATAGAATTATACAATGATCTAATGATGGATGGATGGATGGTGATAGAATTACATGGATGGATGGATGGATAGAACGATACATTGATCTAACCATGATAGAGATGGATAGTTGATCGGTAGTTGATAGATTGGTAGATAGATTGAATCGATGGATAGTATGATGTAATAATAATAGGAGGATGGATGGATGAGTGGATGGATGGAAAGGGGTAGATTTAAATGAATGGATAGAACAATACAATGATCTAACCTTGATAAAGATGGATTAATAGTTAATCGATAGTTGATAGATTGAATGGATAGATAGAATGATCTAACAGTAAATGGATGGATGGGTGTATAGTTAATCGATAGTCGATAGATAGAATGAATGGATGGATAGAATGATCTAAAGATTGATGGATGGATGGATGGATGGATGGATGGATGGAGATAGATTTAGATGGATGGATGGATGGATGGAACGATGGGTGTGTGGATGGATGGATGAATAGTTGATAGTTGTTAGATTTGAATGGATGGATAGAATGATACAGTGATCTAATGATGGGTGGGTGGGTGGGTGGATGAGTGGGTAGATAGAGATGGATGGAGATAGATTTGCATAGATGGATGGATAGGGGTAGATTTGAAGAACAATACAATGATCTAACCATAACAAAGATGTATGGATGATTGATCGATAGTTGATAGATAGATTGAATGGATAGAATGATCTAATGATGGATGGATAGATGGATAGATGGGGTAGATTTGAATGGATAGAATGATACAGTGATCTAACCATGGTAAAGATGGATGGATGGTTTATTGATAATTGATAGATAGATTAAATGGATGGATAGAGCAGTCTAATGATGGATGGATGGATGGATAGAGATCTATTTAAATGGATGGATCGATGGGGGTACATTTGAACAGATAGAATGATACAATGACTTAACCATCATAGAGAGATATAGATAGATGAATGGATGGATGGATAGTTGATCAATAGTTGATAGACAGATTTGAATGGATGGATGGATGGGTGGATGGGGTCAAATTTGAACAGATGGATTGAGAGAGATGGATGAATGGATGAAAGGATGGGTGTGTGGATGGATGGATCATTGACAGATAGTTGTTAGATTTGAATGGATGGATAGAATGATACAATGATCTAATGATGGATGGATGGATGGATGGATGGAGATAGATTTAGATGGATGGATGGATGGATGGGGTAAATTTGAATGGATGGATAGAATGATACAATAATCTAACCATCATAGAGATAGATGGATGGATGGATGGATGGGTGTGTGGATGGATAGTTAATAGATAGTTTTTAGATAGATTTGAATGGATGGATAGTATGATACAGTGATCTAATGATGGATGGATGGAGAGATGGATGGATTTAATAGAATGATGCAATGATCTAATGATGGATGGAGATCTGAATAAATGGATGGATGAATGGATAGAGATAGATTTGTATGGATGGATAGAATAATACAATGATAGATAGATAGATGTACATTTAACTGTGAAAATTACATGAAATGTCCGGTTAGTCCTTTCATAGTTTGTAGTACAGGAACTTAACCTATTAACAGTGTTTTTCATCGTGTTTTTCCAATATTTTAAAGTTAAAATTACACTGATTTATTTTATAGTGTAGATCTGAGTTTGGGTCAGTTGTTTGTTGAGAAATGTGAGAGTTGTTCCTGGGGCAAGTGATTGATTGTCCAGCTAAATATTGTCATTACAGCCTTGGCTAGCTCTGCCCCGCCCCCCTTCATTACTCACAGTCACATTAGGCCGCAGGGAGCGTCCACTGTAATTTTATGCACTTTAGCCCAGTACGTCCTCTGAATATGAAGCATGCACTTGTACGCTTCCACTCCTGTTAGCTCGGCACGGACAATATTGGGCTTGACAAGTATGTTTTCATAATTGTATGCAAAACAAGTAGTAGTCTGCAGGTTTTTAATATGAAGAGGCAGCTGAGAAGAAGCAGAATTATGTTTTGATGATCTGATTTATGTGCTTTTAGTTTTGTCGAATCTGAATTGTAATTGTTAACAGTTAACAACTGACACATTAACTCATACTAACAGGATTTCTTACAATGTTATTTTGCTTCCGTCTTTGAAATTTGCAATGACTACCATTTGAAAGTTTGAGATCGGTAAAAACGTTTTTGAAAGATGACTCATGTATTTGCTAAAAATACAGTGATAGTAATATTTTGAACAGACCTTTTATTTCTAAGGGTCAGACAACAGAAAGAAAATGATCATTAAAAACTATAAAATATATCTGATTTTGGCACAAACACACTGTAAGTGGACAAGAAAAAAGATTTTTAAAAATCTATATTATGACCCCTTTCACATGCTGGATAAGAAATGCAGTCTTATTTTTGTTTGTATCTCTCTTCGTCTCTGTCTCTTCCCCTCTCCCTTTCTTTCTCCGGATGAAATATGGCAGTGGAGGAGCCAGACTTTTGTTAGGATCTGTTGTGCCTGAAAGCTTTATCGATGCTTTGCGTGAAGTATGAGAGTCTTCCTCTTTTATTTAGCGTGTGAATGCCTTCCAATAAAATAAGCGTGTCATAACTTCTGCCCACTCTCTTGTTCGCCCTCCGTAACACTCGTTCACTTTCCTCTCCCCCTCGGGAAGGCGACGACTCCATCTCCAGCTGATTGGTTGATGTATGGTGCTATTCAGAGAGATGCAAAACCACATAACTCACCCTGACGGGGCTTATAGGAGAGATAGTGAGGCATAGAGAAGGGAAAGGAGATCTCTAACCAGGTGATGTCCCCGGTGGGCCAATGTGTCTGTGTAACTTTTGTTGAAGCCTGGGCTCTTGGCAAACTGGCATCCCTGAGCGCACACACTCAAACGTACATCAATATCACCCATCAGGAGTGCCCTTCACACCCTCTGTCCCCGGAGATGGGTTTTATGGTTATGCAGTGCAGACTGAAGACAGAGAGGGCTTGTGTATCAGTGCCGCTCTGTGTGTGGCTTTCAAAACGCGTCACGGCAGCGCTACTAAAGAGGCTGACAAAGACGGATCTGCTGGGAATTTCCTACACAACCCGAATCAACCGAGTCGGAGGAGATGAAGGAAATGTGCCTTATCGCGGCAGAATATGCAGGTTTAATCTGTGAATATCGTTATTTGCCGCCTCTTTGCTTTGTGTGGAGCCTTTAATGCGAACGCGCACACATATTTCTTTCTCGGCTTCTGTGAGCGGTGATTTGTCTGTGCACTGTGGCGGTGGCAGCCAGACACTGTGCCATGTAGCTGAATGTTAAAACTGTAGTTTGGCCCCTCAGGGCCTCACCTTCAGAACTGATCAATGGACACTAGCAAATAGAGGCCTGCAGAGAGAAAGTCCAAACCATTTCTGCAGTGTTTTACATAGAGGGAATGCTGAGAGGAAATGGGAGAGGCACACAGAGTGAGCGTTTGTGAAATAAGAGTGACTAAAAGGAAAAAGAGATTACTAAAATGCTGAAACGTTTGGGGACGGTATATGATTTTTCATACACTGACCAAGGCTGCATTCATTTGATCTAAAATACAGTAAAAACAGAAATATTGTGAACTGACAGTAAAATAACTGCTTTAAATTTAATTTATTCCTGTGACAGCAAAGCTGGATTTTCATCAGCCATTACTCCAGTCTTCAGCATCACATGATTCTTCAGAAATCATGCTAATATGCTCATTTGGTGCTCAAGAAACCTTTTTTATTTCACATAAACAGTGGTGGCCAAAATTATTAGAACACTAGTATTTTCACCAGCTAAAAAATGGTATTAAGTCAGTTATTTCTATCTTTTGCTGTAGTGTGTCAGTAGGAAATATCACTTTACATTTCCAAATATTCATTTAGCCATTAATTGTAATAATCCAGTGAGATTTTTGAGACAGACTAAATCCAGAAAAACTGTGGCAACGTCTCCAAGATGCTTCAAGAGACCTACCTGCAAAGCTGCCTAAAAAAACTATGCGCAAGTGCACCTAGGGCAAAAGCTGCTTTAGACACAAAGGATGGTCACACCAAATGTTGATTTCATTTATTTCACAGCATTTTTACACAAGTGCATAAAACTTTTAACAGTACTGTAGCTTTGCAGGTAGGTCTGTTGAAGCATGATGAGAATTTAGGGCCCTATCTGTTTTATGTTTTCCCAAATTCTGTTTTTTCCATTTTTTTTTTTTTTTTGGATTACTTTTTTTTTTTTTACATTAAATTTTATTAATCAAAAAGCATATCTAATAAACAAAATCATGAAAAGTATACAATTTAAAATCAATTTTATTATTTTATAATTTCATATTCTATTAAAGATTTACAGCTCAATGACATTTTTTAGTTTTTCTCAACATATGTTTTACTGTTATTGTTTTAGCATGTCTAATTATTTGAATGCATAAAAACAACTTTTATTTATTCTTACAATAGCCTTATGAAATGTTTTTTCCCCCCTCAGAAATTCTCTGTGTATTTAATTGTTCCTGGTTATTAAATAAAGGCATACGACATTGATTTAATTTATCTTTTAATTAATGAAAATTAAACACATTTTATTTTTGGGCAAATAAATGGTGTTTGCTATTAAAATGTAAACATGGAAGAACTATTGTGTGATTATTTCCCAAAAAACTAAATTTTATTCTTTTTTTTTAACAGTAGTAGTAGTAGTATCATGTACATTCTACTGAATAATAGTAATATATGCCTATTTCTGGCACAATGTCTTCAAATTAAACTGAACTTTTATTTTGACGGGTTTTTGTGAATTCCTTCAGATTTCTGTAAACAAAACTGAGCTTACATGCCGTTCATGTATTAATTCATTCAATCAGACTGGGAGATACACAGAACATGCAGGATTCATATTTAACTATTCGTTTTGTGGCCAGGAAAAGCCAGGACCAGCATAAACCAGCTAAAACCAGCATCCCAGCATCAAAACCTACCTAACCAGCATATGCTGTTTTTTTTCAACAGGGTAACTTTGATAAATTCCATGACATTCTGCTTTAAACTGTAAATTCCAGACTGGATTCCGAGATTCCATCCGCGTTTTCCTCATCGTAGAAATCATAGGACCCTATGAGATCAGATCTCTGTGTGGAGCACTGGCTATTGTGAGATTCCTTGTGCAAACAAAAATCTCACTGGATTATTACAAGTAATGGCAAAATTAATGTTTGGAAATATAAACTTAAATTTCCTACTGACACACTACAGCAAATGATAGAAATAACTAACTTAAAACCATTTTTAGTTGGTACAAATACTAGTGTTTTAATAATTTTGACCACCACTATTTTCTAATATATTACTATTTTTACATATTATTCTTCATTTTTATTTTTCTAGACCTCTCTGCAGCTGCCTCAACAATAGACGCTTTACGTGTCTTCTGTGCCTTTAATGGGATTGCTTAATATTTAAAGAGCAGCCAGTGTTTACACTTAAAAACCCCCTCTAAAAAGCTTTGTTATTTTTGTAGAAGATTTGTTAAAGGTAGTTAGTTAACACACCATTTGCACACATTTAATATGCCTTTGCTTTTACTTTATTCACTTCAGATTTTCAGACACAGTACATTTTAATGTTAACAGTATATATAATATCAAAAAAATATAATTGTTATAAACATTCCAGTTTAGTTACTAGTTAAGCAACTGTATGCACACCCATAGCTGTTAGTTGGTTAATTGATTTTAATTTATATGCTTTAGCACAGTGACATCTCATAATATTGCCTTAACTTTTCTGTTCCATTATCAGTGTCCCGCTTGTGTTGTTGCTAGACACATCCCTTACCAGCTGTTATAGTTCATTTGATCATCTATCACCTCCTTTCTCCTTCAGAAACCCATAAAGCTAGAAGATATTTTATTTGGTCTTTTTAGTTTTAGCAACTTTTCTATAGCACAGCAAAGGGCCCTCTCTTAGCAGATAGTCCAAATGTCCCTTAAAAAATGATGGAAGTACCATGGTACAGTGCTATCAGATGGCACCACGGTAGATGGTGCATTAGATATACAGTATACCATGATGTTAAATGATTACCATATTGTACCATAACATTTAAAAGCATAGTTCACACAAAATAACAATTCTGACATAATTTACATGTACTCGTCCTCCTGTTTTTCCAAACCTGTATGACTTACTTTCTTATGTGGAAAACACAATAAGATATTTTGACTTCCATTGTATGTCAAAAAGTATGATGTCTAAAAAGTCTAAACTGTTTTTCTTCAAAATATTCTCGTAGCT
>JAHKKF010489572.1:0-11731 GCA_019740295.1 Labeo calbasu | reverse complement strand
GTCCTCTTTTCAGATGAGAGCAAGTTTTGTATTTCATTTGGAAACCAAGGTCCTAGAGTCTAGAGGAAGGGTGGAGAAGCTCATAGCCCAAGTTGTTTGAAGTCCAGTGTTAAGTTTCCACAGTCTGTAATGATTTGGGGTGCAATGTTATCTGCTGGTGTTGGTCCACTGTGTTTTTTGAAAACCAAAGTCACTGCACCCGTTTACCAAGAAATTTTAGAGCACTTCATGCTTCCTTCTGCTGACCAGCTTTTTAAAGATGCTGATTTCATTTTCCAGCAGGATTTGGCACCTGCCCACACTGCCAAAAGCACCAAAAATTGTTTAAATGACCAAACTCACCAGACCATAACCCCACAGAGAGTCTATGGGGTATTGTCAAGAGGAAAATGAGAAACAAGAGACCAAAAAATGCAGATGAGCTGAAGGCCACTATCAAAGAAACCTGAGCTTCCATACCACCTCAGCGGTGCCACAGACTGATCACCTCCATGCCACGCCGAATTGAGGCAATTGAGTAATTAAAGCAAAACTCCCTACCAAGTATTGAGTACATGTACAGTAAATTAACATACTTTCCAGAAGGCCAACAGTTTGCAAAAAATGTTTTTTTATTGGTCTTATGAAGTATTCTAATTTGTTGAGATAGTGAATTGGTGGGTTTTTGTTAAATGTGAGCCAAAATCCATCACAATTAAAAGAACCAAAGACTTAAAACTTTTTCAGTCTGTGTGCACTGAATTTATTTAATACACGAGTTTGACAATTTGAGTTGAATTACTGAAATAAACTTTTCCACGACATTCTAATTTATTGAGATGCACCTGTATATGACAAGGATGCTAGATTTAATTGCTATTTTAGTATCATTAGTTATACTTTCTTATATTTTGGATGAGTTTTATATTTTTCATTTTAATTTTAGTTCAATTATAAGTAATTTTGTTTTTGTCATTTTTAAAGTTTTTTTTATATTTTAGTAGCTTTTTTAATATTTTATTGTATTTCAATTAATAAATAATTTAATGAGAAAAAAAAGTGGTTATAATTACATTTTAATTTTAGTTAACTATAATAACGCTGAATTCATCTTTGATAATTTCCTAATCCCATTCCTGCTTTCTGTTCCAATACTTTCGTATCACTCTTCACTTTGCTATTCCATGAAAAAGATGTTTAATTATAAAGGAGGCAACTATTTACACTAAGTAATTGCTATTTTGCAGGTAGATACTGTTTGCTCCAAGTATAACTGGTACTAAATAGCACCCTTGTTACAATAAGTGTAAATAGTAATAGAAACCATTCACAAAGAGTACAATCAAAACATGCTATTTTACTAAGAATATTACAACGCCCTGCAGCATATTTGCTGAATAACATCCAATGCTTGTTTATTACTTCTTTTTGGATGCTGATTCCAAAAATAAGGCCTGTTTTGCTCTAACATATCACACTTTCTTACAAAATGACTATGTATTGACTGTACAATTGTGCAATCTGCCAACAACTTTGGCTATTTGCACAAAATAAAAAAAACGGCAGATATAAACATTTTGTCTCAATGGGTTTTAAACTTTTTGTCACATAGTCTAACACTGTCTAACAGCAGGTTTTTAAGGGAGCGTACATGTTGCATTTACATTGACAATTTCCAAACCGAGGGTGAATATTGCAGTTTATCCACAAAATACAAACTGTATAATCAATGGGAGAAAAGAAAAACCATTGTGTTTGTTTGTTTTCTCTCTCTCTTTTTCAGGTGTTGGATATTCTACAGCATATCCAGGCTCTGGACCCGTCTCAGCACGGAGCGGTTGGGTATCTGGTGCAGCATACGCTCGAGCACATCCAGCATAAGAGGCATCCGGTAGAGCCGGAGGTAAAGAGACGGAGCGTGCCTGAGCACAGGGAAGTACAGTACTCTGTAGGTCTCATCATGAAACATAAGAGGTGAGTTCCTGTTTGGTCCATTCACCCGAAAATGAAAATTATTGAAGTCATTAATTACTTAGCCTCATGTCGTTCCAAACCTGTAAGACCTTTGTTCATCTTCAGAACTCCAAAGATATTTTTGATGAAGTGTTAGAGCTTTCTGACCCTGCATTGACGGCAATGCAACTGACACATTCAAGGCCCAGAACGGTAGTAAGGACATTGTTAAAATAGTCCATGTGACATCAGTGGTTCAACCTTCATTTTATAAAGCTATTAGAATACTTCTTTTGCGCAAGGACAACAAAAAACAACTAATTTCAACAATTTCTTCTCTTCACATGGACTATTTATTTAATGTCCTTACTACCTTTGTGAGACTTGAACGTGTCAGTTGCATTGCTGTCTATGCGGAGTCAGAAAGCTCTCAGATTTCATGAAAAATATCTTAATTTGCGTTCCAAAGATGAATGAAGGTCTTACAAGCATGGCATGAGAGTGAGTAATTAATGACAGAATTTTCAATTTTGGGTGAACTGTCCCTTTAAGAATTTACATAGCTTTAGGTAGACTCCATTTAAATTAGGAATATTTGAGAGTGTTCTGAAACTGATTTCTCTCATAGGTCAGGCTACAACTGCGTTATCTACGGATGGGACCCTAAATGCACCATGAGTCAGGAGTGGATTAACACTATGAGGGTCCATCAGCTGTCTAAGGGGGCCGATCAGCCATTCTACAACGTCCTAGTGCAAGACGGGACATGTAGATACGCTGCGCAAGGTGAGTTTTTGCATTAAAGGAGAAGTTCGCTTCTCCAGAGCAAAAATGTACAGATAATTTACTCACCCCCTTGTCATCCAAGATGTTCATGTCTTTCTTTCTTCAGTCATAAAGAAATTATGTTTCTTGAGGAAAACATTTCAGGATTTTGCTCCATATAGTGGATTTCTATGGTGCCCACGAATGTGAACTTCCAAAATGCAGTTTAAAAATGCAGCTTCAAGGGGCCCTAAATGCTAAATGATCTCAGCCGAGGAAGAAGGGTCTTAGCTAGTGAAATAATCGGTTATTAAAAAAAAAAAAAAAAAGTACAATTTATATACTTTTTAACCTCAAATGCTTGTCTTGTCTAGCTCTGCAATGTGCATGTGTACTCTGTGTAATCTAGGTCAGTATAGTTAGGGTATGTCGAAAAACTCCCATCTTATTTTGTCCTCCAACTTCAAAGTTGTCCTACATCTGTTTTACCTATATATATATATATATATATATATATTTTTTTTTTTTTTTTTTGTATCTACTTTGCACGTTCACTTTGTATATACTGGGTCTGTACTTCTGCAGTGATGTAGTACGATTTTGAAGTTGGAGGAAAAAATTAGATGGGAGTTTTTTAACCTACCCTAACTGTATTGACCCGGATTACACAGACTATGCATGCCAATCGCAGAGCTAGACAAGACAAGCATTTGAGGTTCACAAGATAAAGCCCTTCTTCCTTCGCTGGGATTGTTTAGAACCCTTTGAAGCTGCATTTCGGAAGTTCAAACTCAGGGGCACCATTGAAGTCCACTATATGGAGAACATTTTTGAAATTTTCCTCAAGAAACATAATTTCTAGAAATTTTAAAGAAAGACAGACATGAACTTTTTGGGTGACAATGGGGTGAGTAAATTATCTGTAAATTTTTGATCTGGAAGTGAACTACTTCTTTAAGCCAAGATTTAAACAATGGAAGTCACTTGATTCTTTGTTTTATTTTAATCTAACATGATTTTAGGTTGTGTATATATTTTTGGAGACTCGTTTATTATCACTTTCTGGTATCTGAAAACTGGGTCTTTGTCCTAATTGCTCTCAATTTCATCAGCATCAGTGAATCATTTATTTTCGGGGCAAATGGGTGAGGTGTTAATTGATTTGAGACAACTGCAGTCTTAAAATGAAAAAGAAAACTTCACTTGCTCTGTTCGTTTGCAGAAAATCTGGAGCCTCACTCCGCCCCACTGGAGATCGCTCACCCTGAGGTCGGCCGCTACTTCACTGAGTTCTCTGACACACACTACATCGCTAATGAAGAGCTCCAGGCGCGTTACCCAGAGGACATGTGCAAGACCCACAGGACTGTAGAGGAGCTCTACCACAGTCTCACCCCAAACTCAGTGCAATCACCGGAGCCCACCGCCAACTTCCAGGAGCACGACTTATTAGATCCGTAGACCAGAATGCCACCTCCTTCCCTTTTTTCCTCCCCACTTTAGATGCGTAGTCATTCACTTTCTCCTGAACTGTTACAACTGACAAGGGACTGAATTTGATGTTTGAAGATCTAGGAATAGTTCACCCAAAATGAACATTTGCTGAACATTTACTTAACCTCAGGCTATCCAACATGTAGATGAGTTTGTTTTTTCATCAGAAAAGATTTGGAGAAATTTAGCAGTACATCTCTTGCTCACCAGTGGATCCTTTGCAGTGAAGGAGTGCCGTCAGAATGAGTCCAAACAGCTGATTAAAAACATCACAAGTAATCCACACCACTCCAGTCCATCTACTAACATCTTGCAAATGAAAATCTGTGTGTTTGTACAAAGAAAAAAACAAATGCATCAAGGCGTTTTAACTTTAAAACGATCACTTTTTGGCGAGCACAAAATAATGCTTCATCCAGTAAAAAAGTCCACTGACATGTGCATTTAGGACTATTTTTGCTTGTAAACTGTGCTTGATCTGTGCATGTGTCTCTTCTGATTGAGACGAGATTACTTTTTCATTGGAGAACGCAATATTATGGATAGAGGACTCATATTTTTACATTAAAAATGCCTAAATGATAGATTTTTATTTCTTAGATGTTCACTGATGGACTGGAGTGATGTGGATTACTTTTGGATTATTGTGATGTTTTTATCAGCTGTTTGGACTCTCATTCTGACGGCGCCCATTCACTACACAATATCCATTGGTGAGCAAGTTATGTGATGCAAGATTTCTCCAAATCTTTTCCCATGAAGAAACAAAGTCATCTACATATTGGATGACCTGATGATGAGTACTTTTTCATTTTTGGGTGAACAATTCCTTCAAGGCGAAACCAGTCTAAGATCAGTAATTTTTCTCTACTTCATTTCAATTGTACAACATCCTGGTCCTAGATTAGTTTTAAGCGCAACTTTGACCCAGAGCTGCAGATGTAGTCTAAGCTGACAGAAACTACGTGTCGTATTTGAGTGGTTGAGTACAAATGATGTGGTTGAGTTACAGTATTTGTGCAGTAACAAAATATACTCTAGATAGTATGAACTTACACTACAGAGGGTCTGAATATCTGTATATGTGTTGATGGTCAGCTTCAGGCCCGTTCCTTATGCCATCATTCATAAAACATCTCACTGAACTAATGCACTAATGTCACATATGTTTATATATTAACTAACACGCACTTGACATGAGGTAAAATGTCTAAAGCTGTCACCTTAAAATATTTTGTAATGTTTATTTCAAAGTTCAAAAAAATCTAGAGAACAAGGGCTCAAGGAATTCTTGGCTCATACTGGTTGTAAATACAAAAGTATTGAGAATATAAGAGAATGAATCACAATAAAAGAATAAGCTCTATTTTGTTGGTCTGGTTATTTGTTATTTTATTATGACTTATCTACTTGTTTTGTAAGTGAAGAGATTTTAAATACCTAAATATTTAAATGTGCACATTTAACCTAAATCAAATATTAAAACGTGCTGAAAATTCATTTGTCAATGAAACATTTTACTTCAATTATTATACAGAATATAATGATGGTTAAATAATGGTAGCCTTTTTACCAATCACCTCTGACTATTGTTTACCAATTCTCTATGTTATCATGCACCGAACATCTTAAAGTGAAAGTCTTATAATGAAAGTCAGGGTGGTGTCCCTCTTGTATCCAAAGCAGAGTGTGTTTGCATTAACTTTAATGCTCATCCGACCTCAAATATTTATAATGCAAATATAAGCATCTACCACGCTATACTTTATCCTTTCTTTGGCTGCAGAAGAAAGACTGGGTGAATATCACAAAAACATTATGTGAACTGTGATATTTTCATGAATAGTAAGAAAAAAGTCTTTAAGATACTTTAATCATACAAATTAATATTTTAGTTAATTTATTTTTTATTAATAATCATATAAATTAAAATGATTATTTTTTATTTAAAATTATTTTAATGCATTAATACATATTTTTATACTAAAGTTAGTAAAAGTAAAAGCATTGTGCGATTTATTTACAAGTGATTGACAGCGGCTCCAAATCTGCTATGACAGAAAAACGAGGATGTCGTTTCGAAAGTATGGAGATTATACCTCTCCTAAATGTCCATTTCTGAATCTCAAAAAATATTTAGATCCCGCACGCAGAAGAGAAAAAAACGAGATACTCAGGTGTGTCGCTGACGCGTATTTGCATCTTTCATGAGGGGGCGGGGCTTTACTATCAAAGTCTGAGGGCACATTGTGGAAGTTCTGATTATTCTACATACGACTTTCTTTCTGGTCTCTTCCGGACTTTAACATGGGAGCTTCTCAGTCTGGACGGGAGCATAAGTTCCAAGATCTGGCTGATAAAACTGGCTGTGAGTATGTATGAAATATATGTAGACAGCGACATTTTTTCCAGGTGCTTAGAATATATGTGTAAGTGACTTTGCACTTTGCAAACAAAGTACCATGGTACAGTGGTGTCATCAGAAGGTTATATCATGGTACTATGTGGTACCATGGAACTCCAAAGTACACAGTACTCCAGAGTAGGCTACTTCACAGAGTGCCATAGTACGAAAAAATATACATGGTAATACGGTACGTAAATTTCAAGTTGTCCAAAAGTTTCTATAATATATAAAAGAGTTTATAGAAATTATTGTGTGACTTTTTTAAAAACTTATAAAACATTAATTTCAATTCAAGCAGTTAGAAATGTCATAAAATGTATATTTTTAAAAATGCTGTATAAATATCTGAATGTCAATTACTAGTGACCTTTATATAATGCTTGTTAGTGACTTAAAGCTATTATTAATGGCCAACTTGATGCTTATTCTTATATTTTGTCAACTGTAATGAACAAATGTATATTAAAATGCATAATACAGTGTGCTGAAGTGATTAACTGTTAACACAAGAGCCTAAATCCAATGAACCCAAAGTGTCACTCATTTGGAATGTAGAAGTAGGAGGACACTTGGAGAAGCACAAGTAATTCCATTCATTTCTATCATTGGGGAGAGGCATACTCGCAACAGTTATTTGTTGTAAAACTCTAAATGTGCGAGTATTTAATACCAAGCACATACACAGAGCAAATCTTATCAGAACTAACTGTACTACCTCACAAAATAGAGAATAGAATAGAATAGAACAGTAAAACTTTACAATTAAGTCCCATTCATTAAGTCTTCATTGTTTGTTCACAACACCTTAACTAACTTTTTATTCTAAAAATGTATTACTAAATGTTGAAATTAACATGAATAATATATGGATAATATGAAAATGCTGTAGAATTATTGTGAATCATTAGTAAATGTTTACTAGTGTAGTTGACTCATGTTAAAAAATGAAACCTTACTGTAAAGTTTTGTTCAGAGAGCTTCCTTGCTATCTGAACGTAAGAGTTTTTCTGGTTTTACTTGTTTTTCTGTCTTTTTTCTTTCTTGTGTGCATGCATGTGTGAAATTACCTATAATTTACTTCTTCATTTCATTTCCACAATCTCAGAAAAAAGTACAAATCTGTCTCTGGGCTGGTACCTTTTCAAAAGAGACTAATTTGTACAATTTAGTTGCTTATAAAGCACTATTATGTAGCATTTAGGGATTAATAAAGTACAAATGTGCCTTTTAGCTTTTGTACCTTAGGATAACATCCCAGTGATGGCTTTGTACCTTTTTTTCCTCTCTTTTAACAATAGAAAACACTGGTCTATATGGTAGGGGTTTGGAAAGGAAAGTCTATGGCGGTTTGTAATAAATTAAATTATAAGGTTAAATTAAAATAAATAATTAATTTTAAAATAAAAACTACCAAAAACTAGTCTCTAAAACTTTTTTATTTATATATATTAATTTATTATATTTTTTCATTTATTTATATATCAAATATAAATAAAAAATGTTATGTAATATATATATATTCTTTTTTTTTCTTTTGTATATCTTTATATAGTACCTTTAACCAAATAGCAGATAATTGTGAACATGCATATGTTGTTAAATTATTGAAATATTAATTTAAAATCTCAGGGGGTACTTGAAATAAATATTTTAGGTCAAAGGATTTCAGCTGAAAAAAAAATTAGGAATGGAGAAAAAAGCATAGGATTTACTTTGTTTTCACTCAGACACTGCTAGTAAATTTTACAAATAATTACAAAGAAATAGAAATTGCACACAAATTAAATGTCAAATTTTGATGTAGAAAGACAGGCACAGTATTTTCTTCTCAAACATACTCCATTAATTGCATTTACTTTTAAAGTATACAGTCAGCACATTCTGGACATGTCAGATACGCATTGTGTGAGCAATGCTAATAGTGGCTTATAGCAGAGTGTTCTGGTTTGGTGACAGCTGTCTAAGATCAGGGATTGATTACATCTATTTCGGTCGACTAAATCTATAAATAGTTTGTATTGTTACATGTTGTGTTGTTTAGTGTAGCCTATCTGTGTAGCTCCTCCCCTCATGTTATGTAATCTGAGGCATTAGAGTTTATGAAACATGCATTCCTCATTGAGTTTAATGATTTTATTCATTATCAGCTCGTCTTGCGCTTCACCCACACACACATATTCTGTCTCTATCACTCCTTCAGAACAGCTGTGAGTGTCACTGCAGTGACCTGCTTCATCTGTGAAGTTCTTTGAAATGTTCCTAAATTTGCTGTTTTTTTCTCACTTCAGTTTCCATAGAGCAGATCAAAAACCTCCATAACAGATTTATGTACCTGACTCAAGATGAAGACACATTAAGGTACTTGATGGCACTCATTTAGACTTTATAAGCACTGGTCTAAAGTATCACACTCATTTTCTACCTGTCTTTATGCTTGTTTTAGGGAATAGAAATGATGCTGTTTGTATTTTTCATTTGTGCTACAGTTGAATCATACACAAAATATGTATGCAATATGTTGTTTACACCTGTTTCACCTCTGATTTTAAGTCCTGCTGTAAAGCATAGGACATATGGATACACCATACATACTGAGTCGTGTGTTTTAAAAAAAAATGTCAGATGAGATTAGTTTTCCTTCATAATGAATTGCCTTCTAAATTTCAGACGTGAACACCTTGAGAATATTAGCAATTTGGCCATCAATCCAATCCGAAGACAGATCATTGAGGCCTTCTTTGATAAAAGGTGCGTACAGAAAAGAACAGACTCTAACATGCCAGTCCACATCTCAGTTTTGATACTTTTTATAAATGTTTCCCATTGTTGTTGTTTCATGAGTTTTGTGTTTTGTAGTTCTTTTACCATGTGTAATATAATACATTTTAAATACAGATGTATTGAGGAAGATGGCATATTTATTTTTATATCTCTTTTTTAATTTGTTAAATATATCTAAATTATTACATTTATTTAAATTATTTTACATTTTTTACATTTATTTTGACTTTATTTTTTACAGTAAGAATGCTTTGTGTTTTGTAGTTCTTTTACCATTTTGCTAAAAAGCAATTAAGTGTCCTATAATACATTTTATACACAGATGTGCTGAGGGAGACGGCACATTTATTTTATTTACTATTAAAACAAAAGTGTTATAAATAAGTGTATTTAAATTGTTATTAAATTTAAGTTATTATACATATTTTTATAGTTTAGTTTTTCTTCTCAAAATAGGTTCCAGTTGTCCCGGTTAACCTAATATAGTGTGACATCATGAACTTTAATGATGAATGTCCCTCATGGATAATAATGGAGAATGTTCAATAGCATTTACAGTTGAGGTCAAAGGTGTACATACACCTTGCAGAATCTGCAAAATGTTAATTATTTGACCAAAATAAGAGGGATCGTACAAAATGCATGTTATTTTCTATGTAGTACTGACCTGAATAAGATATTTCACATAAAAGACATTTACAGTCTACAAGAGAAAATAGTAGTTGAATGTATAAAAATTTGACATACGCTTGATTCTTACTGTGTTGTTACCTGAAGGATCCACAGCTGTATTTTTTTTGTTTAGTGATAGTTGTTGATGAGTCCCTTGTTTGTCCTAAACAGTTAACCTTCTGTAATAGTTGCATATGAGTCCCTCAGTTGTCCTCAGTGTGGAAAGATGGATCTCAAAATCATACAGTCATTGCTGGATTGGTTCAAACACATAAAAATGCTGAAAAACCAAATAATTTGTAGGACCTGAAGGATTTTTCTGAAGAACAGCAGGCAGTTTAACTGTTCAGGACAAACAAGGGACTCAATTATCACTAAAAAAAAAACAGCTGTGGATCATTCAGGTAACAACACAGTATTAAGAATCAAGTGTATGTAAACTTTTGAACAGGGTCATTCTTGTGGACTATATGTAGACGCCTTTTATGTGACATGTCTTGTTCAGGACAGTACTAAATAAAAAAATAACATGCATTTTGTATGATCCCTCTTATTTTGGTAAAATAATTAACACTTTGCAGATTCTGTAAACTAATGACCTCAACTGTATTTAGCCAAAATAGTTACTGCTGAACAAACATGAACATGAATTAACATGTGCAAACTAGAAATATTTCTTACAGTTGTCTCTGCGTAAAAAGCTGAGATACTAGAAAGCATTTTACATGTAACCTACCTTAGTTTGTAATTTACCGCAGTATTTTCCAACTCGGTTTCTTGTGTACCTTGCACTGCACATGTTGTGTGTCAAACACCTGATTCAAATCATCAGCTGGTTAGTAGAGACTCCATAGGTGTGTCACATTAGGGAGACATTCAAAATGTGTACCGGGAATCTCTGGAATACCGATCAAATTCAAGTCAAGTCAAATTTAGTTGTATAGCGCCTTTTACAATACACATCGTTTCAAAGCAGCTTAAAAGAAAATCAAGATGTTAGTATTTATAATATAATCATGCCCTGGAATTGCATTTAGCAGAGCTGGGTGATTATATAGTTTACATGCTGTGATGATGAGATAAACTCACTCTACGCAAGTAAAGCTGGATGTGTTCTTGTGGTTCCTTGAAAAACCTTTAACATCCATTGAACCTTTCCATTCCACAAAATGTTCTTTACACTAAAAAAACAAAAATGGTTATTTTAAAAACTGTTGACTGAAAGGATCTTTGGGAACCAAAAATGCTTCTTTGAAGCATTGCTGTGAAAACCCCCCTTTTCAGACCTTTATTTACATTCATTCATGCTTCTAAACATACTGAAAGATAACGTCTGTGTGCTTTCATCCAGGAATTTGGGTGAAAACGAGAAGGGCTGTCTGCAGGAGATTGGGTTTGAGGAATTCGTTACTGTCCTGGCCTTCTTCAGACCGCCCAAACCACGCATTCCTGATGAGGAGGTGAAAAACATCAGGAAGGAGAAACTACGCTGTAAGAATACAGATGTTCTTTCTATTGCAGCTTTCAATACAAACATGATGGAGTTTGTGCAGAAGTTTTTCAGATATCACTCAGTGATATTTTTATATATATATATATATATATATATATATATATACAGGGGTTGGACAATGAAACTGAAACACCTGGTTTTAGACCACAATTAGTATGGTGTTGG
This sequence comes from Labeo calbasu, assembly GCA_019740295.1. Lineage (NCBI taxonomy): Eukaryota > Metazoa > Chordata > Actinopteri > Cypriniformes > Cyprinidae > Labeo > Labeo calbasu. Next base: position 2 of record JAHKKF010489572.1, on the reverse strand, counting down.
GC
>JAHKKF010489570.1:0-10910 GCA_019740295.1 Labeo calbasu | reverse complement strand
TTGCAAATGGACCTGAGAACTGAAACCTCTGTTTTGCACAAGTGAATGGATCCGCGCTACAGTGTTTTATGAACATTCTTCTTTCTGTGTTTAAGGAAAAATACTTTCCATTTTGAAACAGGCTGACAAGTATTCGTTTCATAGTTGAATTTGATTCACCCTGCCATATCTGGACACTCCAAGACCAGCCAATTCCTACTGTGAGGTAAAACTTAAACTCTGGGGTTGTGAATTTCACTAAGGTTTGTGAACTGACATGGAAAATATTTGATGTGGAATGTAACATCTAAAATGTCTTTTTGTGAACTGAACACCATTTGAACATCAAAGTTTCTTTCTGTTCTTTAAGTACCATCACAGAAGGAATAGAGACTAGACAAAGCTTTATTTCTTTTTGCTTGTACATTTGTTTATTGTGGTAAAACCATAATATAAGTGAAACAAGAGTTTATTACATGACGATTGCTTTCTTTTTGTGTCTATCCTTTACTAACCATTTAAGAAAAGCTGCAAAACTTACAGTCATCTTGGAGTAGGGGCATTCCTCCTGTCTTGTGGGCTGGACGTGGGGAAAGGAATAAGTTATATGACACTCTAAGCAGCTACCGTGTACATTTTGTATCTTAGAGCCCTTCCCTTACCAGTCATCAAAACTCACAAAAAGACACACTCAAGGCAGAGAAAAACATACTTAAACACTAAGTAAAGGAATTAATTGTACTAGGAGTGGGGACATAGATCCTGTCATCTTTCTTAGTCGTCCAAGATACTGCAGAACAGAACACCCCTACTTTGTAGTGAAATTCCCGCTACACATGCACCTGAACAGTCCTTAAAACATGGTTTATGGGCACCAAGTGTAAGGTCACAGTTAACAGACATTAAAGAGACTTTTGCACTGACTCTAAAAAACAGCAGAAGACAGATGACCAGGGTCCCTGATCACCTGCGTAAACATGCCATGTGCTTGCTGCAGGAGACATAAGGTCTGCAGATGTGGGAAGAGCAATAAACTGCAATGTCTTTAGTGCAAGATGCCTAAAGCAGAGCTAAAGGGAGACAGAAAGGACAGTTGATCATCAAATCACTTGTAACAATGTGTCCAATTTGAAATTTATAAAGTTTATGTCTCAGTCATTTGACATTTTGGGCCCCATTTTAACGATCATGACACAGGTGCACTTAGGCCACGTCTGAATCCACTTTTGCTAGTTTAACGACGGAAAAAGCGGTCTGCTTGCCAGGCACTGTGTGCCCTATTCTACTAATGAGTCATAGGTGTGGGCATAACATGCAATAAACCACAGTCTTATCACCCATTGATGAGAATGGCTGTTATGAGACTTTTGAAGACTAGAGGGGGTAGTTTGACGATAATCGGGTATGTCGGAGATGCAAAGCCAATGGAAATTCTGGTGAGTACTTTATTTTTTCTTCAAAAAATTTGTCAAACTCAAAAAGTAGAAACCTTGAATCTGTTAAGGGAGTTAATTCTAGGAGAGTTTAAAAATTGTGTACCTACCTGAATGAACACAAGGCCCCTACCTTAGCTGATGCGGCTGTATTGGCCGACAAATTTGTTCTGACTCACAGAGTTTCTTTTCCTGGAAGAGGGTAAAGCGATCAGAGTAAAAGGTCCTTTTGAAATCAGTGGATCCCTCCAGCGACAACATCGAGCACTGTTTCCTGTGTGCACCCTGTAAGTCAAAACACTTCATCAGATAAGAAAGTAAAGTACTGTAGTGATTGTACTGATTTTAAGAAGTCTGGGCTGGAACCATGGGATGCTGTTAATATTGAGGTTCCCGAACAAAATTCTGAGGTTAAGGATGTGATGTCAAAAACAGCTGATGTTGAGAACCATGCAGAATATGCCCCATTTATTACTACTGGCATTGTGTCTCTGCCAGGAAAGGAGGGAGATATTCCTGTGACGATCCTGAGAGATATGGAAGCCTCTCAACCATTTTTGGTAGAGAGAGTTCTTCCCCTGTCAGATCAGACTGCAACCGGGAAGGGTGTTTTAATTAAGGGTACTGAAATGACGTTTCTAAAAGTCCCCTTGCATAAGGTACATCTCAAATCTGATCTCGTAAATGGTGATGTGACAGTCAGAGTATGACCTCCCCCTCCTGTTCCTGTTCCTGCTCCTGCTTTTTTTTTTTAAGGAATGATCTTGCTCAGGGTAATGTTGGGGAAACATCAAAATCTGTACCATCTACTGCAGTAGTTTCCTCACCTGTGCTGGCCAACATTCCCGATGAATGTGGTCAGAAATTTCCCCATGTGTTTCCTTCCTGCGCTGTCACCAGAGCCAGGGAAAAACAGCTTAAAGCTAATAGATTGTGTGAGGTAGACTTGATTTATTACCTTCCGATGGTGAGATTAATGTGGGGCAAATATTACCCAATCATTTTCATAATGTGAAAGAGAGTGGATTTGTTTCAACACATCAGTCTTATGATGAGAAAGTTGAAGGTGATTCACTTGGTATGACTTCAACAGACACCATTTTAGAATCATCAGAGGAGTCTCTTTTGCACGAGAAAGAAGTAATGAATGGTCTTTTGCCCTCTCTTTTCTTTTCTTTGCTTTATTGTCATTGTACACAAAATACAACGAAATTGCAGAGCTTCTTCATAAGTTGCTTGATACATGAAACAAAAGAAAAACTAAAGAACTATACATAATACAAAAATATGTTCTGAAACAATAAATAGACAATAATAACTTATTAAGTTATAAAGATTATTGCAGTGACATGAAATGGACTTCTGGCTCTAAATAAAAGTATGAGGATATAAAAAAGACACTGCACAAAATATTGCACTGGAAAATAATACTGCACCACACTGGAGAGGACAGATATAGAGGGGGAAAAAAACATCACACTGAAAACAAATAAGTTCTGAAATATAGTGCACATATAATACACAAAATGCACTAAAAGTAGGAAGGGGGAAGAGGGGGTGGTCAAATGTATATCAGTGCATATCTGTGTTTAGTGCAATTAAAGCACTGGGGAAAAATCTGTCCTTAAGTCTATTTGTCCATGATTTAATACATCTGTAGCGTCTACCGGAGAGTAGCAGGTTGAAAAAGTGGAATCCAGGGTGAGAGTGGACTTTTTCAATGTTCTGTGCTCTGCTGAGGCAGTGAGAGTTGTAAATGTCCTTCAAAGAGGAAAGGGGACAACCAATGATCCTCTGCGCGGAGTTGATGATCCGCTGTAGCCCCTTTCTCTCTGCCTCAGTACAGCTGCCATACCATACCGTGATACAGTATGTCAACAGGCTCTCCACTGCAGAGTGATAGAAGATCTCCAGCAGCTTCTCCTTCATGTTGTTCTTCTTCAACACTCTGAGAAAATGAAGGCACTGCTGTGCCTTCTTGATGACTGCTACAGTGTTAGCTGACCATGAAAGGTCTGCTGAAATGATAGTGCCAAGAAATTTGAATGTCTGAACCCTCTCTACACAGTCTCCATTGATGTAGAGAGGAGAGGGATCTGCCCTATGCCTGTCTTTCCATGTCTCTCGAGAGATAGCAGATGCAAGTTGGCAGATGCAACCCTTAAATCTTTGTTTTCAGTGGTGTGTACTGAGAGTGACATTGAGACTGAGTTACCCTATTGTTAGTTCCTTAGAGAGGGCTTGTTGCTTAGACTGTGGACCAGCAAAACTGAACCCACTACTAAGGTTTATGTTCAGGTGGTAGTTCCTCTAAAATTCAGACAGTCTGTAATTAGTCTAGCTCACGATAGATTGGCTGGACATGTGGGGTTGAGGAAAAAATCCGATTGAGTACAACGTAGATTCTTTTGGCCTGGATTAACCCTTTGAACAGTACGGTCCCACATATGGGATTTAGAACATTCGGTGACGTCACACAACTGCCAAATTCAAACTGTGTTTGCACACATTGGCTGGTGCTGAGCCAGAGAGAGATGCATGCTGCGCTTGTCATATAATTACAATTATGCACTGTTTTCAACCACATAACATTTATTTTAGGTTTCAGACATTTAAATACACATAAGTACTAGTAAAACAATACATTTACAGTTTGTAAAATACACACGGATGTCTATGGAAGCAGCAATAACAATCCATTCAAGTATAATTTGCCAACGTGTTTGATTCATATCAGATACACATAGATCAAGTAACGATATAATTCACTCCATTCCTGTCCCAGTTCACCAGCCACTTCTTGCATGTATTTCGGGAGAAACTGGTGAATTTACGTGCTGTAAATCCGGCTGACAGGACTCTCTGAACGGCAGCATGAACAAACATGGCGACGCCCATCTCACGTTATAGACCACGATCCAGATCATTTATAAAGGTTTTAAAATGGCAAAATACACTCACTTACACATATTCTTGAATTGGAATATCAGATAGTTGAAGACATGGTAAGCAAGTGTGTGAATATGTTGAATAAAAAAGGAAAAACGAATGATGCATCGCCATGGAAACAATAAAGGGAACATTCTAAAATAGAGGTTGCCTAAAAAAACTCACTCTGGGGGGTCAGATAGAATATTTTAAACTTACCAGTGAAAGGGTTAAAAAGAGACGTGCCATCAGATTATCAGATCTTGCCATGTGTGCCAATTTACAGGTAAACCAAACCAGAAAATTACTGTGGCCCCTCTTCAAACAATCACAGTTATGTCGAACCATTTGAGTATTTGCTGGTTGTTTGTGTAGGTCCTTTACCTCAATCTAAGTCTGGTCATATGTATTTGCTTACAGTTGTGTTTGTCTACTCGATATCCAGTTGCATATCCTGTTAGATCTATCACTACCAAGTCTATTCTCAAAAGTTTAACTGGCTTTATGTTGACATTTGGCACTCCCAGAGTTGTTCAAACAGACCAGGGCTCTAATTGTATAAGTCGTCAGTTCACTAAGGCTTTACGACAGTTGAAAATCAGTCATAACATTTCAAGTGCATAGCACACTGAAAGCCAAGAGACCCTTGAAAGGTTCCATCAGACCCTGAAGTCATTACTGCGGTCATACTATGTGGAGCTTGGGTCTGATTGGGAAGAGGGGCTATCTTGGTTGCTTTTGGGTGTCAGAGGGGTTATTCAGGAGAGTGCTGAATTTAGTCCAAATGAGTTGGACATGAAGTTTGTGGTCCCACTGCTGTTCTTGCTGATAACTGGAACCTTCCTGAATCCTCCCAAAATGTCCTGGATTATGTTAGTGGTTTCAGATGTCAGTTGAATGAGGCTAAAACAACTTTTTTGGGGCAATATTGAAGTAGTAAAAATAAATGATTTGATTTCAGTCAGTTTGCTTTTAAAGGGTCATATATAAAGATAATCAGGACTTTCAGTCTGGTCATATGAGTCTAGACTGAACAATGTGCATCTGAAAAGTTTGTGCATCATAATTTTTTATTATTTTGTCTGCAGCTGCAGGTTTTTTGTGAATAATGATGATTGAGCTGCATGAACCGACTATTGGGTTGCCAGTGGTGTACCAATGGAGGTCCAACCACAGTAAACTGGGGGTGCTGGGGGTGTGCCACCCAAAAAACGGTGTTGGACCAACAGCATGTTTAGCTTTGTCAGCTTACTTATGGTACTGTAGTAGTAGCGTCCTGACCCTAAACAAAGCACGCTGGGAGGAGGGAGAGTTGTATGTCTACTACTCAGTACATGTTTAAGTGAGTGTATGAAAATGTCATAAAAATGATAAACGGAATCAACCATTCTGAGAGTAGCTGTGTAAGGCCCAATCAGACAGAACATGTTTCTGCAGTGAGAAGCACGTTTTTTGAATTGTTTTCTATGGGCAGTAAGCGTTATGCGCACTGTTTATGCGTCCCGGGCGACTCACATTTTAACCGCTTTTTGCTGGAGTGCTCTGAGCGTCTGAAGTTGGAAAAAAAAGCAACTCTGAGCAGAAAAGCACCCAACATCATCACGATTTTTTCCATTGTCCAGTCGAATGAATAGAGAGGCGGGCCTTCTGTTGCGGTGACGAAAGTTTTACCGTTGCTTAAAATGTCCGAAGACTGCTTTGATGGAGGAGAAACTTTTGGTGTTACCCTGAGCTGTATGTATTAAGGTTTTTGCTGATATGACAGTTTACTTAACAGCTAAAAACCAAAGATTTTAAGGCGCTTGCGCAATAATCCTTTGATTAGATTGACAGGAAGGCTGATTTCATGGTTGCCTGGCAACATAAAAAACCACAACGCACTGCTCTTTTTTTACAAGTCACCAAAAAAAGGCAGTGTGGTGCTCCTCACGTTTTCAGACCTAAAAAAATGTGTTCGGGGCCTAAATCTTTCTGTGGGTCAAATGAAAAGCATCACATCCAGTAGCAGAAGTGACTGAATACAGTCTGTTCAGTTTGATTAACAGAGATCATACATTACACCTTAAACATAGGATTTAAATCAAACTTCGCTTATCAGTACATACATAAAACAAGTGCATATACACCTATAAATTACTCACATATACATATATACTACTGGATGTTCAAAATATATACATAAAATACATGTGCACACACTAATATGAAATCCATACAAATACATCTTATGTTAGTAATGAATGCATATACACTTGTGAATAAACTTGCGTGCACATATAAACTTGACGCATGCATACACCTATAGACACTCGCTTATATGTATAAACTCGAACCATGCATATACACCTACAACAACTCACGCACATACATATAAACTCACTGCATGCATATACAATTATAAACACCACACATACAAATAAACTTGATGTGCGCATACACACCCATAAAACACTCACACAAACATACAAAATCAAATTCACAAATGTGTATAATTCTAGTAAGTAAGACACGTGCTTTTGTTGTGTATATACATGTATGCAAATGATTTCATATGTGGATGTGCGTGAACTTTTCAGTGCAAACTGAATGCATTTCACTGTAGCGGCACCTGCCGGGGACAGACCATGGCATGTGGAGATGCTACTGTCTCTTGTCTCCGGCATCTCCAGATGCCACGGTCTGTCCCCGGCAGCTGCCGCTACAGACTTTCTTCGCTGGCCAGTTCGATGTAATACTTTTTATTTAAAAAACTGCATTTCAGCTAAATAAAACAATACCACAGCACTGTCATTTTTGCCTAGGATGCTTTAGGGACTCTCTGCAAATTTATTTCACAGTACCAAACGAAGACCAATAATTCATCCAAATTAATGTTTGCAGGGCTATAGTAAACAACTAGTGGGCAAACTGACTAAATATGTTTTGCCAATATCTCACCTTAGACATTACTTCCAATATTTCCCTTACTGTATGTACAATTTTGCATGAAAAATGGGACTTACAGTACAGTACATTTTTATTTAAATAATTGTGTACTGTACATCTATGAAGGGATGTACTGGCAAAAACTCAATGTAGTAAATAACTATATGAGTAATACAAGCTTTAGAGTTTGACAATGTCTTATTTTAAAAGTAATTTTAATTAAAATACATCAAACATATTAACCCTGCCAGCGGAACTGTATAGGTGGTTTTGAAAAAAAAAATGTCAGTATAAAGTGGTTGCATATGCATATGTAAAATGCTTGTGTACTGTACATATAGTAAGGTAAATATTGGAAGTATTGTCTAAGGTGAGATATTGGCAAAATATATTCAGCTAAATATGTGCTAGCTGTATCAGTTTGCTGTATGCTTCAGAAACCCTCCACCTTCCCCAGCTCCACCTGTATAGATCTGCTACAAGGTGATTCATGTGTGCTATGGGGGTTATTCATATATATTTTATATGTGCAGCAGCAATATTTCTTACATGTTCACAGTGGCATTTTGTGGATGTATTGGCAGTAGCAAGTCTTGGTACTTGCTCTGCCACAGCAGCAGCGTAGAAGATCTATTCCGCCAAGACCATATACATTTACATTGTCATGTATATTACCATGCCAATCCCTCCGAGAGTTGTCATGACAGAAATGTATATGCGAGCATGTCTACCTGGTCTCATGGCAAAAAAGTACCTGGGGGCACTTTTTCACAAGACGCGAAATACGTACCAATAAGTACATATAACTGCAGTTTCCAAAAGAAATGAACACTAAAGCCAGTAAAACTCCAACACCTTTTATTTCTTTTCACACAAAGTATGATTTACAGAGTTTCTATTAATAAAGTGTAATTTCCGCACAATTACTTGAAGAATATTATGTTATGACTTCAAAACAATTTTAATATGCTGGGAGATTTGAAAACTGATGCTTCTAACATTAGCATCATATATCCAGCTTCATATCTATAAAGCTTTTCATAGCCGGTAGAGTTGTTCAGTAGCTCACGCAGTAGGGAGATGTATTTGAGTGTTGAAGCGCTCCGGTATGAATCCCGTGTAACTACGGTTTGATAAAACAATTCAAATCTGTGCACACGGAAGATTCAAATGGCACGCTTATGTCAACAAATGTGTTTTTATATTATTTTTGCATTTGCCAACACAATGAGGTAGGTTTAGGGTTGGGATTGGTGTAGGGCACATTTTCAACACAATAAGAGCATTACCTTTTAGCGACAATCCCAGATACTTTACCCCTGAACCGCCGCAAAACGTACCTCAAGCAACATAACAAAAACACAGCAATACGTACCTATATCAACGTAATAAAAACGTGCCAGGGTTCACGTATTGAACCTGTGTTTTAGCACCACTCAGGGGACATTTCTCTTTGAAACTGCTCCGAAACATGCAGTAAGGTACGTAAAAACGGTGCTGCAGAAAAGTACCCAGAGGTACATATTTTTATGAGACTAGGTTGGAGTATGTATAGGTGTGTCTGCATGCAGTAAGTTTATGTGTATGTGCGTGTGTTGTTGTAGGTGTATATGCATGGTTCGAGTTTATAGGTACAAGCGAGTGTCTATAGGTGTATGCATGCGTCAAGTTTATATGTATATGCAAGTTATTCACAAATGCATATGCATTCATTACTAACATGAGATGTATTGGTGTGGATTTCATATTAGTGTGCACGTGTATTTCGTATATATATATATATTGAACATCCAATAGTATACATGTATATGTGAGTAATTTCTAGGTGTATATGCACGTGTTTTATGTATGTATTGATAAGCGAAGTTTGATTTAAAACCTACATGGCGCCTCATATTTATCATATGAAAACACTGATTCATTCTCTTCAGAAATACAATATTTCTGTTAATATAAATTATATTGTGTTATGTGTGTTTGTTCACTGATCAGTGTTGTGTCTGATTGTGTTGCATGAGCAGTTTTTCTGTTGGAGTCTGAATTACAATCACTAGTCCTGTAGTACCGAAAAGAGAACATTTAAAATACATGAAACTGAAGAAAAATAAAGTAATTAATTAACAAATAATAATAATAATAATAATAATTGTTTTGTTTTTTTTTTATTTCATGAGCTAATTAAATCAGAGGTTCCACCTTGAAAATACATTCCTAAGATCAAAATCAAGATGATGAATGTCATTGCAGTTGTTGTGTCCGTTATCGTGATAAACAGTGTCAGTCATGAAGTGTTAAACTCATAGCACTATAAATACTCTCAGAGCACCGAACCATGTGCTGACAATGCAAAGTGACCCTTTATATTAAAATAATTCACCTGAAGACTGTTGATCACTGTTCTGCAGTCTTTACTGAGACACAGCAGATGACTGAATGTGTCGTCATGTTACAATTTATAACTAAATTAAACAGATTTATGTGGGGAGGCATCAAATCATTACTAAAACTGATGTGAATGTAAATTTTAATTTAAAGACTCTAGTAAAATAAGAGGGAGATGTTTAAATTGATGAGTTTCACGAAGCCAATAAATCTCCACTGCTGGACCAAACACTTATTAAATGATCATAAAGGCAGTTTGACCCACTATAGACAAAAATGACAGGCTATATTTCCCAGTCCATTTAACATATATCTGTCCCTGAATGTGTTAACATGCACTCTAATAAGGAGATTATAACAGGATTTTGGCAATACTGCGATTAACCCTCTGGGGTCTGAGGTGATTTTGGGGCCCTTGAGATGTGTTGACATGCCCTAAGATTACCTCATGCAAACACAATACTTCTATCAAAATAATGTGATTAAGCTCATAATCGTAGTAATCATAATCAAATTAATAAATTAATAAATAAAAATTATTTACTCTGATTATTGGAAATTATCACATTATTGGTGTACGTGTAAAGCGTGGTCACTGACATTTAGACTCTAATTTAGAGGACTAGAGGACTTTCTGAGCATATATAAGCAGTAGACTATTTTAGAAAGGAACATTTAAAAGATGGAAAAAGAGGAATTAGGGTGTATAAATAAATTTTGAATAATTTATTGCTATAATATAAGTCAGTTGAGATGTTAAACAAATAATGATACATTTGGAGGTGGGAGTTTATATGAATGTATCTCTGGAACACTGTCTGCAGGAAAGTATAGTTGGGATTTTCTTTTCATCTTGCTTCTGTGTAATGCATATTAATTTAGTGTTCATTAGTGCATAAACTTTATAGCCGTGATTGGGATGCACCTGTAGTTTAGTTTTAGTTTTATTGTAAAAACTTGATAAGGCAGGTTACTGGAGCACAAAAAATAACAGTTGCTTTTTCTTTTAGCAGCACAACCTGAAATGCATGAAAATAACATATTCAAACACCACAAACTAGTCATTTATAAAAACATTTAAAAGCATGGGGAATAAAAGAAAGTTCATGTCTTTTTGTTTTGCTCTTGGGCATAACATGTTCCCTACTTCAACAAAGTTAATAAATAAATGCTGGAGCTATAGTGTGTAAAGTCCACACCTACTGTAAATTTTATTGTGAAAGTGCATGCACGAACAACTTTCATAAGATAAGTTTTGATTAC
>JAHKKF010489568.1:0-18639 GCA_019740295.1 Labeo calbasu | reverse complement strand
CTTGGTGAGCAGAAGAGACTTCTTTAAAAAAACATTAAAAATCTTACTGTTCAAAAACTTTTGACTGGTAGTGTACACTAGAGAATATATATGTTTGGGTCCAGAACAATTTTTTAAAAAGAAATGAATGCTTTTATTCACAGAGGATGCATTATATTGATTGAAAGTAGGAGTAAATCAATAATGTTCTTTCTGTTCTTTCCGTCAAAGAATCCTGAAAAATGTATTGCAGTTTCCACAAAAATAGCTGTTTTCAACACTGATAATAATAACAAATGATTCTTATACAGCGAAATGATTTTTGAAGGATCATGTGACATTGAAGACTGGAGTAATGATGCTGAAAATTCAGCTTTGCAACACAGGAATAAATTATATTTTAAAGTATATTAAAATAAAAACAGTTATTTTGAATTGTAATTATATTACAATGAACATATGCAGTATGCATATGCTATGGAAGCTTGTTTACACCACTGGATTAAAAAAAAGAAAGTCAGAATTGGGAGATAAAATATTGCAATTACCAATTTTATTTTTGAATTCCATTGCGAAAACAGGCTTCCATATAAGACACTTTACAAGACACTTCTTGTAATTTTAATAATGCTTGAGTAAACTGTAACGGACGGTTACTGACCGACAGGATGCGGTCTCCTCTCCTCAGCTCTCCGCTCAGGTCGGCTGGCCCACCTGCCAAGATGAAAGACACGAAGATGCCCTCTCCGTCCTCCCCGCCCACAATGTTGAATCCCAAACCTGTGGAACCCTTGTGCAGCAGGATCTTCCGCGGCTCCCTGCCAAGCAGAACGACAACGTCAGAAATCAGGATAGACCCGGATCACCACAGCAGCAGGGAAAGGGACGAAAGACAGACATATATGTGCAATAAAAAAGAAATATAGTGGAAAAACCACATTAGGAAGTTTGAGAGTGGGGTGGTTTCAAAAATATTCACAAAGCGTCATTCATCCCAGAAAGAATGAGAATTCAGAGGGCAAAGGAACAATAATAACGTTTCAGTCTAGCCAGAAGGTAAATTATTATTTTGCATTTCGTTTTTCCTCCTGTCGCTTACAGAGAGCGGAAATCGAGATGAACAGATTCAGTCGCTCTAGTCACGACTAGAGGAGACTGGCAAACTTTCATCCACAACAAAGCTACACAGCAAGTGTTCCAGATTTGTTCCAGAAATGAGCGCTAACACATACACACCGACAACTAACACACTTTCTCACTCGGGCACAAAACGCATTCACACATCGAGCTCATCCCTGCCTCGTGCAGGACTGCGGTACTGTTTTAGCAGCCGTGATTCATCTGCAGGCAGAGAGGCATTCCAGACTGCCCAGATCTGGCACACCAGCAAGACTCGACTGCATTCAGGGGCCGTCAAAAACCCTTTCCGAATGCACAGCAGAATAGCACACAAAAACCAGTTCCCACATCCACAATTGTAGTGACAGCTCCCAGCTCTCAGCAGCGCAGTACGCATGTTTCTCATTAGAATTCTACACGGCTGGCTCTCGACATGAGCCATTCCATCTCCATTGCCCATGGTACGGCTTTATGATGCTGAAAACAGCACTTTTATGTGAGCGGACAAGTTATGCTTTTAGGAAGTGTTTTGTCCATATATGAAACATAAAGAACATACAAACTAAATGTGGCGTACTCGAGTGCAAATCAATTTACTGAGAACCTAATAAATTTAATGCAAGTAGTAAACAGATTTTAATCACCTTTTTTACCTCTGTTTACTACATGGCACACTGTAAAACCATGGCGTACACAACAGCTCTCTGCTTTCTGCCTCTCTGATGGTTATTTTTTAATTCCTCTCTATTGTAGTCTGTATGTTGACAAATTGCAAATGCTCACACACACTCATTTTAAACATGTATGCTAAACAACTGTGGTTGATGAACTAGAAATACTGGAACAAGAATGAATTGTGTTTGGTTATCCTGTTTTGAACATGCAACAATGCAATTGTCATAATCAAACCTGTTAAAACCCTAAAGATATACCAGACAAGGTTGTGAATAATTCTTTTTTGCCTACAAAAAATATAATTAAAATGAAAGTAAAATGACTTTAAATGCTTTTTTCAAAACATTCAAACAGAACTTTGAGTTTCATTCCATTCAAATTCAAATGTCAATTCTGTTTGCTCAATTTAAATTTAAATTCAATTAATTTCTGACACAACCCACATAACAAATGTTGATTAAACACCAAGACCACGTTTGATTAAATAATAATCAGAAGTATTAAAATGAATGAAAACAGAGGCATATGAAAATGATTATATGTTAACTGCGTTAATTAAAGGTAATTATTATTCATGTCTAGATCAAACACATATTAAGTCTAGACATAAACATACTTTTTGTACTAAGTTGAATATATGCTTTTATTAAAAAAGATATGCTGGAAGATTAGTACTAAGAATTCACCTTTCATTAAAGTCACACCAAAGCAAATAAAGAAACGAATGAGCGAATATGTTGCTGTACAATTCACAGCTTCCTGGTGCACAACAGGATAAAGCAGTTATCAGATGCAAACAGCCACTCACTCGAAACCACTACCTGGACCCACCGTACCTGTTCATGAGGGCGATGTTTGTCCTGCCTCGTCTCTCTAGATTGGACTTTACCATAGGCAAGGAAGAAGAGATGTTAACCGTGAACATGGTGCCTGCCGCTAGCTACCCGGCAGGGTTATGAAGAAAATGATCCCAGGGCTCTGTATCTCACTTCAGGCCAGCGGTGAAGTGTCGTGTGTGTATATGTGTGCTTTCTCTAAGTGTAGGGGGAGTGATGGGAAACAGCACCACATCGCCTGTCACGCCGTCACCCCTGCAGCAACAGGGTAAGACTTAACTCTTACCAAGCCACACCAACATACTCACACTGCCCAACCACAGTAACACCGCTGATTTTGAAGTTATCGATCAGGGAAATGATTGGATCATGAAAAGTGACTACTATAAAAAATTATTATATTTAGTAAATGAGTATTTACATTTGCATTTAAAACAATGACTAAGTAGCTATGTGGTTAACATTATGCAATAGTCCATGTGCCACACAAAGTTGCTTTAGAGGAAGAGGAAGTTACTTTTTTGTAATTAAAGATAAAAAAAGACTGTTTTTTCTTTGCAATAACTTGCAAAAATGAATAAGTTAGAATAAGAGCAGACATGTGCATTAAGAAATTAAAAGATGTCTATTCTGTATATATATTGCACTGTCTCATCCACCTTATTTTGCAATGTGGAATTTATTTGGAGACTTTACAAGACAAAATAGACTACCTGTCAAAAGTTTTTGAACATTAGGATTCTTAATATTTTTTTAAAGATGTCTCTTCTGCTCACCAAGTCTGCATTTATTTTTACTATTTAAAATAACTGTTTCTAACTGAATATATTTTAAAACGTAATTTATTTGTGTGATTTCAAAGCTGAATTTTTAGCATCATTACTCCAGTCACATGATCCTTCAGAATGATTTGCTGCTCAAAAAACATTTATTATTATTATTATTATTATTATTATTATTATTATTATTATTATTATTATGTTGAAAACAGCTGAGTAGAATTTTTTCTTTTTTTTTGATGAATAGAAAGTTCAAAATAACCAGATCTTTCTATTCATCAAAGAATCCTGATTTTTTTTTTAACTGTTTAAAATACTGATGATAATAATAATAATAATAATAAATGTTTATAGAACAGCAAATCAGCATATTAGAATAATTTCTGAAGGATCATGTGACATTGAAGACTGGAGTAATGATGCTAAAAACATTTAGCTTTGATCACATTAATAAATTACATCTTGAAATATATTTAAATAGAAAACAGTTATTTTAAGTAGTAAAAATATTTCAAATATTTACTGTATTTGCTGTACATTGGATCAAATCAATGCAGGCTTGGTGAGCAGAAGAGACTTCTTTAAAAACAATACAAATCTTACTGTTCAAAAACTTTTGACTGGTAGTGTAAATGATAAAGTGCAGCAAACAAGTATGTTTGTACTAAAATGATACTTAATTTTGCAACATCAAGAAGCATAACGAGCCATTTTGTACAGCTATAAACAACTAAGAGTGATTGACACCAGAAGCCTCAATCGTTCAAGTCACGAATTGCCATGCCTGTTCTTATGTTAAAAACAATATGGTGGACATCATCTTTTGTAGAGTGTTTATTATCACTTCTTCTCCAATAATTTCTATTGCATATGAGCGCCCACCGCCATTCCAACTTTGTGGCACAGGCTGAAATTTCCCGACCTCACTGAAGGATGACCACAAGGCTCAGAGGTTTACAGGGTTGCAAAGCCCCGGTGCAGTCTGTGTGCTTCTCTTTCCGCTCTAAGTAATTGGCTCTGGTTGGGTGATTAATGGTGGACACAGTGGATACTGTTCTCCGGAAACACGCAGAGATATAATTCTCTCTGGAAAACATGTTCTCTTTGGCAGAATCACAGACTCATGGCTTTCATGGGCTCCAATGCTTTCAAAGCTCTAGGTAAAAAGCACCGATCTCTTCCTCAGAACGCACTACTTCAGTCCCATTTGACATCACGCCAAGAGACGTTCAAGATATTTCCAGCTTCTCCGAGCTGCTAAGAATAAACCGAGTGTGTCAACAGTTTACAATCAGGTGCGTCACTGAGTAAAGCTGCCAAAAGTACCCCTGCTTCAGTCATATTAAATCCCGCCTGTTATTTACACAGTATAAACTAAACCTAATGAAAAATGATGAAATGACTTGACACTCATAGTGCTGCTTTATTTGCAATAATGTAAAAAGATTTAGATTCTGAACTGTCAATTGTACTGAGAAAAAGAAGCTTATAGTTATTCAACCGGGGAAAGGTAGCTTAAATGAGTGCAAATTTACAACTTAAGTACTACTAAGTATTTGAAACATAACCATACATATAAACCAAATTTGCCAAAACCTCTAAGTAGGAATAATCGTTGAAATAAAATGGCAGACAGATTAAATAACATAAATTTTATTTAATTTTATTTAACTAGACATAAACAGTGTTGACATGTATTACGCTCTTACGCTCACCAATGCAACATTATATGACCAAATACACGATAAAAACAGCAATGTTGTGAAATATTACTACAATTTAAAACTTCTCTATTTTAATATTTTAGAAAATGTAATATATATTAGTGCTGTCAAATCGATTAATCGCATCCAAAATAAAAGTTTGTGTTCACATAAAATATGTTTTGTACTGTGTTTATTTATTATGTATATATAAATACACCAACTTACATGTAAACATTTAGGAAATATATGTAATATATATTTATATTAATATATAATATGAATCATATATATATACAGGTAAATATATCTTAAATATATACACACACACACACACACACATATATATATATATATATAAACTTTTGTGGAAACTATGACACATTTCTCTTCAGGATTCTTTAATAGAATGGTTAAAAAATGCATTTATTTGAAATATAATTATTTGTAACATTTTAAAAGCCTTTTAAACAAGTGCATCCTTTCTAAATAAAAGTATTTATTTCTTTAAAAATGAATTATCAATGAACCCTAACTTTTGAATGGTGTATATATATTATATATTAAAGAATGAAGATTATGTGACTAAAAATACAACAATTTTAATTTTATTTAATTATTTTTAATGTATTGAATTATATTTAATGTAAATAAAATCAATTAAATAAATTATTTAATTTATGTAAAATTTTAAATATTTAATATTAAATATAATTGTACAAATATCATTAAAATATTAAAATATTTAATTTATATACATTTAAAACAATATTTTATTTAATTATGTTTTTATGTTTTGCATAGTCTGCATCATCAACCATAACCAGATAAACTGCAACGCACAGCTTTTCAACACTATATCTGCTTACAAATTTAAAAACTGCTTATTAATAGAGGTAAACTAAGGTAACTAACGGTTACCAAGCCCCTAGTGTGAATTTTACATCCCAAATAAAGACCATACAAACGGCTGGTGCAACTCTACCCTGCAGCACTTCCAGTTCTGTCTAACAATTTTTTCTTTCTCAGAATCCCCAACCTCTATTAGGTTTAATATTCACCCAGTTGTGCATGTGGCACTCTTTAGTCATGAAACACATCAAGTCTCACCAAATGATGTAATGCACTGAACGGAAAAACAAACTCCATGAGTCATACAAGGAAGCCATTTCTGAAAACCATAATCAAACATGGTCACGAATAGGCTGAACTATTTGAAATTTGAGACGGTGTGTCTATACGCATCTCTACGTCTGTCTGGCTTTGCAACGCCTCTAAATGTGTGTCCGTCATTTGTGAGTGTGCGAGCAGATTGTCATTAGCCTGTTCGACTGACGGCACGGCCGATTGTGTTTTGCGATTCGAATGGTGGGTGGGAGATCTCCCCCGAATCTCCATAATACATTCAGCTGGTAGAGAAGGCAAGAGGCCGTTAGTGTGTACGGGGTCAGATGGAGGGATCTAAATGTGTCCGTGACCGCCATGCTAGTGTGGGGGAAGCACAGATGGGCAGAGGGCCTATCTGAGTCTCTCCTGTGACTCAGTCATGTACACACGCACACACACAAGCAGAATCCTCCAGGAGTGAACTGTCACTTTACACCGACACAAAGTATATATGCCTGTAAACAACTTTTATTAGCCTCTAGGGAGACCTCCAGGGTGATGGTGATAAGGTTCAGACCTAGTTTGACAGCTTACTTTGGGATAGTGAAGAGCAAAGTGGGATAATACAACACTATTTATGTACTTTGGTAGGCGTAGCCCTGTGCAGGTTTAAATATTGTGCTTCATACTGTATGTGTGTGTGTGTGTGTTTGGGCTGCGTGTCAAAGGGAGTGTGTGTTCATGTCAGCACATTATGACAGACTGTCTAAGTGTATCTGTGTGTGTGATGGGCATTGGCACAGCACCCTGTGTGTGTGTTTGTGGCCTGCTATCCCCCGTTCAAAATGAATCATGACAGCTTCAGGAATGTGCGCCACTACTCATTTGTAGTCTGACTGCAGAATCAGCCTCTCGCTTCCCAATACATTTATGGTAAGAGCAGGCCCTACTGTTTATATTTACATAACTGCAACAGAAGCCAAACATTCCTGTGTTGGAAGGTTCCATGAGTATGTATTTCTGTGTTTGGAGAATAATAAATCTTTGTGACGGCTCCAGTCTTTGTCACACCTACGGACGGCAGTGCTACTATACACACCGATGATGAGCATACAAACAGACACGTGCAGGACGTTAAAAGATGGGAGGACAGTATTGTTATACACAAACATGATCACACATAAACAAGAATCCTTCATATTGTGTAAATTGGTCTTCTAGGTGTTTTTAGCACATTGCTACAGTTTTATGCAAAAGTTTGCGAACCGCTTTGCAGAATCTGTGAAAATGTGAATAGTTTTAACAAAATAAGAGAGATCATACGAAATGCATGTTATGTTTTATTCAGTACTGTCCTGAGTAAGAGATTTTAAAAATAGCTGAAATTATTAAAATAACCCCCTGCAAATTTTGGGAACCCTTGGTTCTTAATACTATGTGTGGTTACCTGAATGATCTACAGCTGTTTTTTGTTTTGTGATGGTTGTTGATGAGTCCCTTGTTTGTCCTGAACAGTTAAACTGAGGACTATTCTTCAGAAAAATCCTCCAGGTCTTGCAGATTCTTCATTTTTCCAGCATCTTTTGCATATTTGAACCTTTTCAGCAGTGACTGTATGAGTTTGAGATCCATTTTTTCACACTGAGGACAATTAAGGGACTGAAACACAACTATTAAATACGGTTCAAACATTCACTGATGCCCCAGAAGGAAACACG
The DNA here is from genome assembly GCA_019740295.1 of Labeo calbasu. Taxonomy (NCBI): domain Eukaryota; kingdom Metazoa; phylum Chordata; class Actinopteri; order Cypriniformes; family Cyprinidae; genus Labeo; species Labeo calbasu. The sequence continues at coordinate 10,723 of JAHKKF010489568.1, read as the reverse complement.
ATGCATTAAGAGCCGGGGGTGAAAACTTTTGAACAGGATGAAGATGTCCAAATTGTTCTTATTTTGTTCAATTTTTTTTCCATTTATTGCTGCCCTTTAGAAACAACAGAAGATACCTGCATGTTCCCCGGAAGACAAATTAAGTACAATTTATCTTAATCTTCAAATTCAAAAAGTTTTTACCCCCCGGCTCTTAATGCATCGTGTTTCCTTCTGGAGCATCAGTGAATGTTTGAACCTTTTTAATAGTTGTGTTTGAGTCAAAAAAACAGCCATCCAGGTAACCACACACAGTATTAAGAACCAAGGGTTCCCAAACTTTTGCATGGGGTTATTTGAATAATTTTAGCTATTTTTTTGTCTTGTGGACTATATGTAAACATCTTTTATGTAAAATATCTAACTCAGGACAATACTAAATAAAAAATAACATGCATTTTGTATGATCTCTCCTATTTTGTTAAAATTATTCACATTTTCACAGATTTTGCAAAGGGTTCCCAAACTTTTGCATAAAACTGTATGCGCTTGCTAGGGTGCTACCAGTGACCTCTGTATAAAAAAAGCATAGTGTCATTATGGTCTTTATAGGGCTCCAGTACTTCAGTCTATGGATTCTACCAGCCCAATTGTAGGTTTAACTGCTAATAGTGCATACTTTTCAATAAACTGCATGATCTGAGGTATCCACAATTTGAGGGTTGTTGAAAAAAACATTGAATGATTAGCCTGTTATACTATAGAGCCTGTATTGCAGTACAGTAAGGATGCAAGGATTAAACAACAAGCACTGACACACAGTGGTACGTAAAGTGGATGATACCCATCCCAGACAGCCAGTCACAGTACATCACTCAGACTAAGACTGCTTCAGAGAGCACACACAAAACACCAGGACATTATATGGGCTGGTAAAGGAGGATGGCTTAAACTCACATACTATCTGAGATTATACAAACAGTACTACATACAAAATGGGCAGAGTATGAATTAGGGGGAGTTTGAGAGTGCTAAACACCCCATTTGACTTGTCAAATGAAGTCAAATGACTGCAGGCATCTTAAGTATATTTTAATAGCATTTTCAAAGTTCCAATAACCTAAAAAAATAGTCAGAATGTGCTAAATAGTTGCTTTTTCCTATGGTGATAGCAATAGTGGGCTACTTTGAGACTTTCCTTTGGAATTTGTATGGGATGATACCACTCTAATTAGTGGCATTATTTATCACTTTATTGTAGACTTACACATCACAAATTGAACCTTACTCTTCTGAATAAAATGTCTTTAAGATGCTATAGTAAGAGCAGCAAAAGACTGTTTACAGTCCAGCTACAAAAGGAAAATTCTGCCATTGTTTACTCACATGAATGACTTTTAAAATATATATATATATCTATATATTTTGAAAGATTTTCACTGTATGGGTCATTTTATAAAATATCTTTATTGTGATACAAGTCATACAGGTTTAAAACAACATGAGGGTGAGAAAATGATGACAGAAATTTCATTTTTGGTTACTATCCCTTTAAAGGGGTCATCGGATGCCCATTTTCCACAAGTTGATATGATTCTTTAGGGTCTTAATGAAAAGTCTATAATATACTTTGGTTGCAAATTCTCAATGGTTGTGTAAAACAGCACCCTTTTTACCTTGTCAAAATGAGCTCTGCAAAAATCATGCCATTCTGAGAAATTGTTTCTTTAAATGCAAATGAGCTCTGCTCGCCCCGCCCCTCTCTACTCTCTGTGGAGTAATGAGCTGCTCTGAGAGATTGCTTACTTTAGCCGCATTTAGCGCGTTTAGCCACTAAACTTGCTAACTAGCACGTTATTAGGAAAGGTGATTGCAGAGATTCATTAAAAAAAACCTTATACTCACTTCTGCTGTAGGTGAAGCTCGATCACGAATGATTTGCACGAACATAGACGCATTTATGTAGATCGGGAGGCGCATTCCCTTCACAAACAAACGTACGACCGCTATGTTCATTATTACATCCAGCAAAACCACACCTCAATTGTTCAATCGGAGATATTCTTGTCTACCTTACATCCCTGCTCCGGCATCGAAACAATGGAGGTCAGACTGTTACAGCTGATCTCTGAGGTAAGACGCTCATGTCAATCAACTATGGTGGGAGCGGCCTCTGTCCGTGTGACGGCACACCGACAGGCATCTGAGAATAGCTCGATTTAAAAAAGGGGATATTATTTTTACAGATTAATTAAAAACCACTGCATGGATTTTTATCATTATAGGGTAGATTTGTACATACACTGCCAACACACATTAATGTCCAAACAACATGTAAAAGTAAACTTTGCATCCGATGACCCCTTTAAACCTGAACAGTCTGTGTTCCAAAAGTACTGACAGAAACAATGACTGAAAAAAGACCCTCCTGAATAATTTGCACACTGAAAACGCGACAAACATAGCTAGACCAGAACAGAAAGCGTAAGGTCTCATTCATTTGTGACTTTATTGACTTTAAAGGTGCCTACAGGTCAGTTTACACCAAGGCAAATATTCAGTGTGGAAATTTGGCGCAATAATCATTTTAAATTTAATGAATGTTAATGTGTCTGTTCAGACCGCCACAAACATTTGCATGCCACCAATGAGACTGATTTTCTTTACAGAAATGTGTTCTAATCTTATTTCCATCTCACAGGGAATAAAAAAGGCCATTCAATAGGATATATATACATGTGACCCTGGACCACAAAACCAGTAATAAGTAGCACTTGTTTATTTGTAGCAATAGCCAACAATACATTGTATAGGTCAAAATTATTGATTTTTCTTTTATGCAAAAAATCATTAGGATATTAGGTAAAGATCATGTTCCATGAACATATTTTGTAAATTTCCTACCATAAATATATCAAAACTTAATTTTTGATTTTTGAAGAACTTCACTTTAAAGATGAATTTCTCAATATTCAGATTTTTCTGCACCCTCAGATTCCAGGTTTTCAAAAAGTTGTATCTTGGCCAAATATTGTCCTATCCTAATATACATGAATGGAAAGCTTATTTATGCAGCTTTCAGATTATGTAAATTATGTAAAAAATTGACCCTTATGACTGGTTTTGTGGCCTAGGGTTATATACATATATATAAAGTGACATCTGAGTAGGTAACAGGGTTCCCACACTTTTTGCCTGATTTCCATGACTTTTTCAGTTGTTTTTCAGAAAATGTTGATTACTTCATAGATTGCATTCATAATTTCTAGCTGGTATTTTAGAGCCTAAGTATTAATGTAGTAATAAGACTACATTTGCTGTAGAAATTTCCTTGTGTATGATTTTTACAGGTATGGAAATGTTTAAAAAATCCCCTGATATTTCCATTTTTTTCCAGTACTGAAGAAGTGACTGTCCGTGAGTGAATAAATGAATCCATGTAGTTCTGCTTTTCTAAATGTGCCACCTACTGTTAAAAAGTGAATATGCATTTACATTTAGCTCATCTCCTGTCTTTTTTTATGCACCGGTCTGAACAGACAAATCTTACGTGGAAATCTGACCTAATTTTCATGCTAAACATTTGTGTTGGTGTGAACAGGCCTTAAAGGTATAATTTACCCAAAAATGAAAATTCTGTCATTAATTACTCACCCTTGTGTCGTTCCAAACCTGTAAGACTTTTGTTAGTCTTCGGAACACAAATTAAGATATTTTCAATGAAATCCAAGAGCTTTCTGACTCTGCATAGACAGAAATACAACTGACATGTTCAAGGCCCAGAAAGGTAGTAAGGACATTGTTAAAATAGTCCATGTGACATCAGTGGTTCAACTGTAATTTTATAAAGCTACGAGAATACTTTTAGTGCACATATTCAACAGTTCTTCAACCACTGATGTCACATGGACTATTTTAATGATGTCCTTACCACCTTTCTAGGCCTTGAGCGTGGTAGCTGCATTGCTGTCTATGCAGGGTCAGAAAGCTCTCGGATTTCACCACAAATATTTGTGTTCTTAAGATGAACAAACGTCTTACTGGTTTGGAACGACATGAGGGTGAGTAATTAATAACAGAATTTAAATTTTTGGGTGAACTGTACCTTTAAGGAGTCTAATGGCACAAGCTAACAACGTGCTCCATCTCTACACTGCAAAGGAGTATGCGGCTCGAGGCAGGGAGCTATTTCGCTTCAAGGCCTTACCTGTGTCGCGCTGCAGGTTGCGCTGAGGTAGGGGGAAGGAGGGTGGCCGTGCGGGGGGGTAACTGTCAGGTTAACTAAGCTACGCTAAGCTAAGCCAGGCAGAGCGAGAAGCAGCGGTTAGTACCTGCCGGTGTACGGGACCAGGCTTTGACACAGAGCAGGCGGGGCGGGGCTGCAGCCCACGTCCCCAGACCCCCTGCTGCACAGATGGGGGGAGGGAGGGCTGGTGTCCCCATGAGGTTTGTGGATGGCACTGTAAATGGGCTCGGCCCTATTGGGGGTACAGAAATCACACAGTAAATGGGGCGCTTTCAGACACACAGAGACAGCAGACACAGAGACATACTGTACGAAGACGCGTACGGCACACACATGCATACAGACGGAGACAAACACACACATGCAGAAGTGAGGATGCATTCAGCTGGATGGCAAGAGAGGGACGAGTCAGCTCTGGGGCCCGGGCTGACTCACAGGCTCCGGGGAGTCCATGCTCGGAGAGGTGAAACCCATCTCACGTCCAGGCAACAGTGGCCGTGACTTCAAAACATTTGACCCCATGCCAGAAGCATCTCTTATATCCAGAGTGTTTGTTTGCCGTGTTGCGATTCGTGTCGGGGACTTTATACACCCAGTCATGTTTCGTTAAAGCAATGTTCACAAACACACCACCACAGAGGCATTACACACCTCGTAGACGTTCTTCAGCCCACACTCGACACCTACTTCATATCATTTTTATTTGTTCTATCTTTGCCCAGTTACATCATAAAATCTGAACAGTATCGCCAAAAAGAAATTAAACAACTAAAGCTGAAGAACTGCAGCACAGACTGTGGAAAACAATGTTCTTTTCAAATCAAATGTGATTATATATGGACATGCAAGTGTTGTTTTTTGTGATTTGTGCATGAGTGCATTTGAAAAGTGATGTTTTTGAGTGAAATTTGAGTGACAGGGTTCCCACATTTTCTGACCAATACATTTCTATGATTTTTTTTCTAGTCGTTTACATGAAAATTTGGAAAATTCTAGCTGATTAAATATCTTAGAGCCAAAGTATTAAAAAAACTTTATCAGCGTGGAAATTTCCAGGCCTGGAAATGTTAAAAATTCTTTTATATTTCCAGGATTTTATGGTCGTGGGAACTCTGGAGTGAAGAAGTGAGTGACTGTGAGTAAATAGATGAGTAAATCCATGACTCTGACCTGGTGAAGTCCTCCTCCCCCAGCATGTGGCGTGGGACTGGGGAGTACCTCGAGGGAGTGACCTGGGGCGGTGGGTACACTGGTTTAGGCTCCATGCCTCCCATGTAGGCCATGCTGGAGTTGTGTCCGACGTGGTTGTCCACCATGGTGGGGAAGGCTGGAGGGAGGCCGAGACCAGTAAAGGGAAAAAAGGCAGATGATTTAACCAGGTAGTTACAGAGGACCAGATCATCTCTAAGATGTGGATGGATTTGTAGATGCTGACTGTATAGTTTCATTCAAATTGTAATTAAAAAAAAGAAATTAAAAAGCTAAAAATTTAAAAAATTAAAAAATCACACAAACATTTTACTAAAAAAATACAGCATTCTAAGATAATCTATAATGTCTTAGTAAGGTTTTTAGACATCAGCATAAATCCTTTTTGTTTTGGATGATTGGTAAGGGCTGGCACTACTAACTATAAAACTATGAAAACATGTCAAACACAAATTCATAACACACAAATATAATTTGTGACCCTGGACCCCAAAATCCAGTTATAAGGGTCAATTTTTGGAAATTCTGAGATTTCATCATCTGAAAGCTGAATAAATAAGCTTCCTATTGATGTATTTGATGTATAGTTTATTAAGATATGACAATATTTGGCCAAGATACATATTTGAAAATCTGGAATCTACGAAAAAAAAAATCAAAATATTAAGAAAATCGCCTTTAAAGTTGTCCAAATTAAGTACATTAATTTTATTAAATACAAAATATAAAAACCTTGTTTGATCAAATCTTACTGATTGTGAAAGTAATTTTTTGAAATTATTTACAGTAATATTGTGAAATCTTATTACGATTTAAAATAACTATTCTATTTTAATCCTATTCTAGTTAAAAATTACTTTATTCCTGTGATGCAACGCTGAATTTTCAGCATCATTACACCAGTCTTTAGTGTCACATGATCTTTCAGAAATCATTCTAACATGTTGATTTGATTCTTAAGAAAAACTTCTCATTTTCAGTGTTGAAAACACTGTTTCAATTCTTGAACAATTCTTTGCTCAAAATAACTCCATTTATTTGAAAAAGAAATCTTTTGCAACATTATACATAATGTTTTTACTGTTTTTTTATCAGTTTAATGTGTCCTTGCTGAATAAAAGTATTAATGAAAAAAAACCCTTTTGAACGGTAGCACATTTCCTTTATTATCTAATCAAAAGAGAAAATTGTTATTACTCGTCTTCAATTATAATTGCAGGTTACTTTAATGCATTTGTCTGAAAAGGATTCATGCTGATATTGTCCGTAATTCCACTTTGCATTTTTGAGAGCAATTTACTGTATGTACAATATTCGTAAATTAAACCATCAAAAAATACTGAACAATATCACAGGTGCACTTTCACTGTGAGACTTGCTCATCTTATCTGTTCAAATAATCAAAATACACACTACCAGTCAAAAGTTTTTTTAAAGAAATCTCTTCTGCTCACCAAGCTTGCACTTCTTTGATCCAAAATGCAGCAAAAGCAGTAATACTGAGAAATATTTTTACTAATTAAAATAACTGATCTCTATTTAAATATATATTCAAATGTAATTTATTCCTGTGATCAAAGCTAATTTTTTTAGCATCATTACTCCAGTCTTCAGTATTACATGATCCTTCAGAAATCATTCTAATGTGCTGATTTGCTTCTTTGATGAATATAAAGATCCAAAGATCTTTTTTTTTTGAGAAAGAAATTATTGAAATTAATAGTTTTATTTAGAAAGGATGCTTTAAAGTGATAAAGGCATGTATAATGTTACAAAAGATTTCTATTTCAGATAAAAGCTGTTCTTCTGAACTTTCTATTTATCAAAGAAACCTTGAAAAATCTACTCAGCTGTTTTCAACGTAATAATAATAATAAATGTTTTTTGAGCAGCTAATCAGAATATTAGAATGATTTCTGAAGGATCATGTGACTGGAGTAATGATGCAAAAAAATTAGCTTTGAAATCACAGGAATAAATGACATTTTAAAATATATTCAAATAGAAAACAGTTATTTCAAATAGTAAAAATATTTCCAAATTGTACTGTTTTTCCTATACTATGAGTAGAGGAGACTTTAAAAACATTGAAAATCTTACTGTTCAAAAACTTTTGACTGGTAGTGTGTAAAATTAAAAATATATAAAATATTGTAACAAAAATACAAAATACAGTTTCATGCTTAATAAGACATATTCAGCCACCATTGGCAGGTGTAGAAAAAAGTTTATTTTGGCTGCTGTGTGCATTTGTGCAGGTGGATTGTGTGAAAGCCTCGTCTCTCAGTGGGAGGGAGGGATCGGTGCTGTGATGGAGCAGCAGTGCAGTGTGTGTGGGTGTCTGAAAACAGCGCCCACTGCTACACCACAGTACTGTTACAAAACTCCACAGCACTCACAAGCACTGCAGCATTCACTTTCATTACAGGGTTAAAGATAAAAGCAGATAGGGACGTAGGTTATATTTGAACTGACATAACCCTTTCACGTTTATCAATGCAGCAAAAATAGGAATTAAATGGACAGTTTTTAAGCTTGCAAGGACAAACGGTGGACGGAGATCAGCAAAAGAAGGTACGTACTGCTAGAGTAGTCTGGTGGGGCGTACATGTCGTTGAGATGTACTGGTCCCGGCTTGGCCACTTTCAGATAGACCATGTCTGAAGTGTTCTTCAGGGCGGCCACAGCCTCCTCATGACGCACATCCTGAAGTATAATGTTATTCACCTGCGAAGGCAGACACACACACGCATGTTACATCGGCTGGTCTCTGAAGCGTGACTCAGAATGTTCACGACAGCACATTTGAAGATGTGGGAAGGAAGCGACTGGAGCGGAGGCCGGATGGCCCCACACTCGGCGACGACGCTCCATTCTCCGGCTCTCAGCCGTCCGGTCACAAAAGGAAGGATGAGAGGGAGGGGAAGCTGGAAAGGCGTAGTCCTTTTTCCTTTGTAAGGGCACCTACACACTACAAAAAGCTGAGTGTTTGATGGGTAAAAATGTGTCTGATTTGTTCTGAGGGTGTGAAAAGAGCTAAGTCTGTTTTGAATTGGAGTCACAACTAGACCCGCCTCTATGACATTCTCATTGGTCAATAGATTTAGTTGTTTTAGTTGTGTTTTATATATATATACACTACCAGTCAAAAGTTTTTGAACAGTAAGATTTTTAATGTTTATAAAGAAGTCTCTTCTGCTCACCAGGCCTGCATTTATTTGATCCAAAGTACAGTAAAATTTGTAAATATTTTTACTATTTAAAATAACTGTTTTCTATTTGAATATATTTATAAATATTTATTTATAAAATGTAATTTATTCCTGTGATCAAACCTAAATTTTCAGCATCATTACTCCAGTCACACAATCCTTCAGAAATCAATGGAAATTATAGAAATTAATACTTTTATTTAGCATACATACTTTAAAATGATCAAAAATGATGATAAAGATGTTTATAATGTTACAAAAGATTTCTATTTCAGATCAGTGCTGTTCTTCTGAACTTTGTATTCATCAAAGAAACCTGAAAAATATTTACTGAGCTGTTTTCAACATAACAATAATAATAATAAATGTATTTTGAGCAGCAAATCAGAATATTAGAATGATTTCTGAAGGATCATGTGACTGGAGAAATGATGCTAAAAATTTAGCTTTGAAATCACAGGAATAGATTATTTTTTTAATAGGGCTGTCAAGTGATTAATTGCCATTAATCACATTTTTTGCCTAATATATGTGTATGTACTATGTGTAATTATTATGTATATATAAATACACGCAAATTAATGTATATATTTAAGAGAAATATGTTATGTACAAAATATTTTTATTAATATGTAATATAAATTCTATAAAAATTATAATAAACACATATACTTGTAAATATCTCTTAAGTATATACATGAATGTGCTTGTATATATATATATATATACATAATAATTACACACAGTACGCACACATATATTAGGCAAACTCAAACTTTTATTTTCTGTGCGATTAATCATGATTAATCGTTTGCCAGCCATAATTTTTAAATATATTTAGTTATTTTAAATAGTAAAAATATTTCAGAATTTTACTGTTTTTGCTGTACTTTGGATCTGCTTGGTGAGCAGAAGACTTCTTTAAAAAACATTGTACTGTTCAAAAACCTTTGACTAGTAGTGTATTCTTTTTAGTAAAGTAAAATATTTAACTTAGTAGTGAAAATCAAAGTCCCCAACTGAATTAAAACCATCATATTCAAGAAAAGAAAAGGAAGTAAAGGTGTACTTTACACGTCTGAAGTTATGGCAGCGATGACTGATGCGTAGTCTTTTAATTATGACGTTTATGATGATGTCAAACCCTGCTCAGTCTCTGGCATGCAAGTGTTTCTCTTTATAACAGCTGTGTCCTTGTTTGAGTTTGCGCTCAGCTTCACATCAATCACACTGTGGCCCATAAACCTTCACACATGAGATATATCGTCTATAATACGGCATAAAAGCCTACAACAGTGTCTGCGTTCAGTGAAGCATAAAGTAATTCACTGAAAAAAAGTGCTGCAAAGATGCAATGTGTGGCTCTGCATATACTGAGGTACACAGATGCATGTGTGCAGGTGAAATCTTACTGCCAGTAGGCGATCGCCTGTCTGCAGACGTCCATCTTTCTGTGCCGCCCCACCTTCGATGATCTTTGTGATGTAGATACTGTTGTCGCCCGGGATGTGCTGGTTGCCTATACCTCCAGCAATACTGAAGCCAAGACCTTGAATGAATGGAATGGAGTTAAATTTTTAACCAGGACATTTTATGAAGTTGGAGTCAACACGAAATGGCACTCACAACCCATTTTATTTTCTTAATGTGGCAAAAATATTATGAAAAATGTGCACTGATGCATTGTGCAGTTAAGAAGTAAATAGGGTCAATCCGTATTCAACACTAGTTCAAAATTATTCTAAACTGCTATAATAGGGATACAGCTCATTATAGCATCCTCTATTGCATTGGTGTGCACATTTAGCTCCTCTAACCTTTAGGCCCTTTGAGTAGGTTGACCTCCAAAATGGTCTCAGGAGGAGCCTGTCTTCTGCGTACTAGCAACCTGACCACCGGGCCGGCCTCCTTCAAAGCCTCTACTGCCTTGCTGTGCACAACCTCTGACACGTCCACATCATTCACCCGCAGAACACAGTCATTTACCCTGAGACACAAGAACAGACGGTACTCATCAAAGGAACAGAATAATAAGATGATAAATAAAGCAATATAACTGATATATGAAGAGAAACTT
>JAHKKF010489566.1:0-40346 GCA_019740295.1 Labeo calbasu | reverse complement strand
TAGTTGCATATGAGTCCCTCAGTTGTCCTCAGTGTGAAAAGATGGATCTCAAAATCAAACAGTCATTGTTGGAAAGGGTTCAAATACACAAAAATGCTGAAAAACCAAAGAAATTGTGGGACCTGAAAGATTTTTCTGCAGGACAGCAGGCAGACAAACAATGGACTCATGAACAATTATCACCAGATAGACCAAAAAACACTGTGGATCATTCAGGTAACAACGTAGTATTAAGAATCAAGGGGATGTAAACTTTTGAACCAAGTCATTTTCTCTCTCTGTATGTAAACTGTATGTGAAATATCTTATTCAGGTCAGTACTAAAAAAACAATGACATGCATTTTGTATGATCCCGCTTATTTTGGTAAAATAATTAACATTTTAATGATTCTGAAAGGGGGATGTAAACTTTTGACCTCAACTGTACTTCTTAAAAATACATTTAATGCAACATTGTATGCTTTTTTCATAAACAAATAAAACCTTGCCATGCACACTGGCGCTTGTTCGTGAATATTCCCCCTAAGGTAAAGAAATCAGATTTGTAAATCGGTATTCTGCTGAGCCAGCAGCAACCATGCTTTGCTTTTGCCCTACATCATTCGTTCATGCTTGTTATTCATTGTATCAGCTCGTAAACTATTTCACTGTGGGTCATTTTAATAACATTCTACTTTTCACCAAAAGTGCTCCATTTTCTGTAGTGGTGTTGAAGTCTGGATTTGCATACCATGCAAAAAATCTCTGAACTTGTGTGTGTACTACAGTACATGCGTGTAAGAGAGAAACACAAACACAAGAGCGTGTTTACGAACTTCATGGAATCCTTGTGCGTCCACCTGGCTCCGATTTCCAAGTTCCTTAAACAATTACACACTCCCATCTCCAAACGTGCCAATAGCACAACCGTTACGCACGGGCTATTTGGCCTCGAAGCTCCCTCGGTGTGGTGGTGTTTTGCTTGTACGGAAACAGATCCCCTCTGCAGGCTAGGACTGGGTCAGCTGCTGTTCTGTCAGTGGCTACTGACTCTGATGAAGTGTATAAACTGAATGCGCACTTTGTTGCTTATGATGTTGATTCATGTGCACAGTTTGCAAAAGATACATGTTAAATGCATACTAAGAACCAGAAAAAAGATAATTCCCAGCACTGTGTTGTTAAACGAAGCTTTCGGTTCTGCCTGATGACAACGCTGAATTGTTTTTATTTTATCTTTCTGTGGTTTCAAACAAGGATGAGAGTCTCATTTGCATCTTTCCATTCTTTGTTTGGATGCGATTCAAATGCCTAGCAACCACAACCGTGGGAGTTGAAGGCAATCAGCAGTTGATACAATGACATGCGTGTGTCACCGAGTTCAGTCTTCTATCAAGGGATGAGACAGGCATCAGGTGCTGGTTATAATTGTAACTAAGAGCTGGGGGTTTATTGGATAGTTTGTTCACTTCAGCATGAAATCTCATCGGAACTCTCAGACTTATCAGACGAAATTAATTATGCACAGAACTTTGATACTTGTTACAATCAAGGGATGGGATACAACCTTGAAGTTACACTGAAGGGTCCTGAAGTTGTGTAATCCCTTTGGATTCACTTTTAATACATTAACACAGTTCATATATAAAGTTCTGGAAGTGATAACTTTTAAACAGAAGTTTCAGAAGAGATCAAAGTTATACTAGTACTATACATCACAGAATAGGTTTCATCCCACTCAGTGCACTAAATTAGTATGAAAATATATAGATGGATATATAAGTTGCTGAGTCATGGTGTACATTGCCTACTAGTCTGATGCATATCAAAAAGAAAGTAAAAGACAAATGCTAAGACCCAGAGGTGTGGGAACATGTAACGTATGTGTATGGGGGATTGGGCATTAAATTATAAAGGTTCAACTTTGCTTATGAATATTATTATGTAACTGAAGTTTAATAATTATGTATGTATAATTATGTAAATAAAGTTAGCCCAGTAGCCCTACGTGACTGGCGTAAATGCAGGCACTGGTAAATATAGTCAGTGCTCTCCATAACAGGATTGATGCTTACAACATGGATGTTCGTTTACTGATGCAATTGTCTGGCAGTGGCCTCTGCTTTGTCTTAAAGTTGATGTTTTATATGGCCAGCTGCAGCTACTTATTTAGTTTGCATTGTGGCCAAGCAAAATGAAACTCTTAAAATATAATGATTATTTCCCAAAAGTGGATGAACAAACTGCATTCCCATATGCATTCATCTTTGTTAACCTAAGTTCAGTGTTTAGTTCAGTCACTTTAGCTCAGGAAAATATTGAGACGTACAACTTTTGATTTTAAGAAATCTTCTTTTTAGCTAACAGTTAACATATGGAATCTTATTGTAAAGTGTTACCAAAATCACAATCTTAACAACAGACTTTTAAATGTAGTGAATGGACTCATTGAAGAATTCTTTCTGCTCCATTCATTTATTTTCAAAATTATTAAAAGATTTTAGGTATCGAATAGAATTGAAGGAATTAAAATCATAAAGGGAATCATTGTTTCTTAAAGATATATTTCAGCCAAAAATGAAGATTACCCCCTGATTTACTCACCCTCAAGCAATCCTAGGTGTATATGACTTTTTCCTTTCAGACGTATACAATCAGAGTTATATTAAAAAAAATGTCCAAGCTTTATAATAGCAGTGAATGGCTGATTTTGAAGTCTGATCAAGTGCATCCATCCATCATAAGAAGTGCTCCAAACGGCTCCTGGGGTTAATAAAGGCCTTCTGAAGCGAATCGATGCGTTTGTGTAAGCAAAGTTTCCATATTTAAAACTTTATAAGTCATTATCTCCAGCTCCCACTAACTTCGAATGTGCTTTTGCATGAGAGTGGCGTTCCAGCAGATGATGTACTATAGGGCGTAGGTGTAGCATAAGCTCCAGTAAGAATATGCTAGTCTCGTAAGAACCAGGTTTTGTTTACAACAAAGAAAAAACAGTCTTCTCTTGGCTTATATCAAAATCCTCCAACATTTTTTCTTTACAAATCCTCGTTTTGCACTTCTAATTCTTGTCATTCATCGTCGCATTCGCTTACATCCTGCATCATCCGCTGGAATGCTACTTTCTCATGAACGCGCATACAAGATTTAGAGAAAACTAAAAATGACCGTTTATAAAGTTTTAAATATGGATACTTTTCTTACACAAATGCATCGATTCACCTCATGATGACTTTATTAACCGTCTGGAGCCGTGAGGAGTACTTTTTTTATAATGGATGGATGCGCTTTATTGGACTTTAAAATCTCAGCACCCATTCACTGCCATTATAAAGCTTGGAAGAGCCAGGACATTTTTTGATATAACTCCAGTGTATGAAAGCAGAAAGTCATACACACCTAGGATGGCTTGAGGGTGAGTAAACTATGGGGTAATTTTCATTTTTGGGTGAACTATTCCTTTAAGATCATTCAAATAAATGAACTGTCATGATATTCTACACTTTCGACAATCACTGACTGAACATATTGAAGTATACTTGAATTATAAATGTTTTACATTATAAGCTACATATCTTTGTCCACACAGTAAATTGTTTTCTCAAAGGGTGTTCTGAGATGAGTACTATTCAGACTAACACAGACCAGCACATTTACTATAATTCCTGCTGTATAATCATTAACTTTTTTTTTTATTTAATTTAGAAAGCGCTTTCGTACAAAGCGGCTTATGGAAATACATTCTTAGAAGGTCATTACATGAGAAGTGTTACAATACAAAGTAGCATAACTGCTAGAAAAAGTACAAAAGTATGAGCTAGTAAAGTAATGTAGGTAAGGCATTGTGAGACCTTATGAGTCCTGTCTGAAGAGGCACACCCAGGTTCAGCCTCTAATCTTTTGATGAGTCCATTCATTACTTGGCTTCTGTAAGTGCAGCCTTGCCATTATGACAAAGGGTTAATCTGTCACTCTTTGCTTTTCAAGTTGTCACACTGTCATAGTTGCAGACCTCGTTTAACCACTTTAGTCTCGTGACAGAATGCAAAGATATCCGTTGAGCCCAGCAGGTTTCCCTGGTGTTGTACTATAAAACAATGGGCTTGTTTTATTGTGGCGGTTTCAGACGCTGTGGCTGGGCTATTTGCGACTTCAAACCACAGATCAACCCTCTAATGTTCTGTTTGTTCATCTTATCATCCCTGATATTTAGTTTTAGGACTGTTTAATCATCATCGTAAGCTGTTAATTAGTCTAGGGTATGTGGATAACGCCTGCTGATATGCTATCTTTGCGTCTTGCAGACCGATCTGGCTCAGACGGGCAAGAGTTAAACAGCCCTTCCTTTATCTGCTGAACTGCAGAATGCTGAGCAATGGTGCCTGATGCCATGACAACCAAAGGGCCGTTCAGAGAGAAGGGTGGCTGAGGAGTAGGCGTGTGGAAAGAAAAGGATGACAAGAAAAGTAGACCCAGGAGAGAAAATAGAGAGAGAAAGGTAGAAAGGTGAAAGAGAGGCTGATTAAAACTTGAGAACGCTGTAAGAAAAGTGGCCAAGAGGTGGAGAATGACAGAGAAAGACAATGAGACAGAGGAAGGGGGCATGGGGGCGGGGATTGGCAGACGCTGACTGCTTGTTACCGAGTGTCACCGGAGTATTGCATCAGTCCAAGTGGGATGCTCACATTGCAGGATGACATCACAGGAGCGCAGACTGCCTGCCACCCAGAAATGGAGAGGGAGGGAGGCTGCTTCTGCCTTTGCTAGCTAATAAGCCAGTGTGCTGCTGCTCTTTTTTTTTTGCAGAGTCATTAACACTTCGTTGTCATTTTTGGGGCCGCTCTGTTGCGCACGCGCTAGCACGGCAATACCGGTGATTTATGCGTTTTCGCACCCCTGAAAGTCCCGCCAATTCGGGATGAGAAGCGAGAACAAATACCAGACAGTATGCCTAATCGTTTAACTCGAATCAGAGCGTACATTATCCAAGACACATGACTCCTTCTGCCGAGTGCGCCCATTAGTGCAGCCTTGTGGATAAAAGAGACTGATATCTAGTCATGCTTGAAGGTGTATCCGATAATAAAGAACTACTGTGTCTATAATGTGCGTCCGGTCTGTAATGAGCTTTGTGAGTTAGTCATATGTGGTCTGTATTTATCATGGAGATTGCAGCAATACTGCCTGTATGACTTTTTTCTTCGGTGGAACACAAAATCGTAATTTACGAAGAATATTCTAGTCACTCTTTGGCCTGTTCGTCACGTAATGTTATCGTATAACTTCAGAAGGCTTGAATATAACGCACAAACCATATGGATTGTTTTTATGATTATTTTATAGTACTTTTTCATTATTTTTGAAAGCTTCAGTTCCTCTGAGGGGCTAACTGGATGGAAAAGAGCAACCAGTATAATTCTCCTTTTGTGTTCAAAGGGTTTGGAATGGCATGAAGGAGTAAATGATAAAAGAATGTACATGCTGGACTGTTCCTTTAAAGAAACATCTTTAGTTGTTCTGTTCTTTTCTCTCAGTTGGCTTTGAGAGAAACAGCTTATGGCTTATTCCAGGCAGCGAGACAGTGACAGAGAGAGCAGCCCGATTCTCATGAGCTCAGCAGAAAAAACAGAAAAGGTGATCGCTCTCACTGTGTGTAATTTACAGTGGATTGAAATTAATTTCTCCCTCCATGATATCAGCTAGGGAACAATGATATTGCTTCTTTCAGCTTTCATCTCCTTTATGAATTATGTATAATGCACACCACTGGTCACACAACAGCTCTGGGTTTTGTGTGCCTCTTCAGTGCCGCCCTTATGTCTGTGTTAAATATGGAACAATGAAGCCGCCTATTTGCATCTGAACTGAAATTGTACTTTCCACTCTAGTTGTTACAGTCACAGATAAAATATGAGATGCTCAAGGCTACATATAGTCAATACAGAAACAGCACAGTCAGGCTATTGTCACCCAGCAAGCAGGCGACGTCTGTATTTAGCATGTCGTCAAAATGTCCTTCCATTCATTGTCCTCAAATCTACAAGTCATGGATGTACCTTTAAAACTTCCCTGGATGTTCTTATTGCCTCATTCTTTCAATAGGATTTGGCATCATTTAGCTGGGTCTTGTAGTCAGGCAGATTACAATCTCTTTCTGCTAGTCATGCCTGCCTTTTGGGCTCACATGCACAAATCTACATGTGGAAACGTATTTCGACTGAGTAATCGAAATAAACAAAGGTGTAAAATAATAAATCTTGCTGATTTAATGTAAAACCCAATCTAGCAGACATTACAAATGCTAAAGTTGACACTTTTGATGATACGAATATATGGAAATAAAATTATTTAAAAGTTTTAAGGCTTACATCTCCATGTGTGTTGGCTTTAAGGCTAACTATATGTTAGTCTACTTCTAAACAGTGATAACAAACTTTTAGCACATTTAAAATTTATATGGTGAAATATTGATGACTCATCTTGCACTACACAGATATGTATTCAATCAAGGTACAATTAATACTTTGGGACCAAGCATTTGATTTTAATGTTGGCATTCACCATTTCTTAGTTCATAGATACTCACTTTGGTAATTAATTAAAGTTGCCGTGCACATAGTTGGCAAGATCTTTTCCTTTGTAATTCGCACATCTTGGATCAGCCAAATCTGAATCCCCTCTAGACATACCATAGAAACACTGTTAGCATTTAGCTCACTGTCCAATAAGAGGATAGGCATGGACCAATAACAAGCCGCAGTTGGTTGTGCATTAGGTTTCTAAGGCACACACACTTTTCTGACGCTCAAATCCCCATAGTCACGTGTGTCTTTCTCCGGTGTTGCAGAGGCGGCTAGCAATACCCTTTAGTCCAGACCAGACAGTTTCAAAAACAGGGTGACCTCAAATAAATGCATCAGTCTTGAATTTACAGCTCATATGGATGTAATTTACATGGTCCTGTGGCATTTATTACTTGTTCATTGTGCATTGGGTGTAAGTGATTAATATTTTCCCACAGCTTTTTATGGATTACTGTGGCTGTTCGGTTGCTTGTCATTGTTTTGGATCCATCTGCTCATGCTGAACTGAAGCATGGACAGTGACAATTAAGCAAGTTTGACACAGTTGACAAGGACAGCCTTTGTCAGGCACGAGCCATCTGGAGGTTCCTCCCTGTCCTGCATTAAAGAGATGCAAACATTGTGATCCTTTTTTTTTCGCTCTGGCCATAGAGGGACATTCTCCCTCTTGATGGATAGATCACACGTATATGAACAGAGGAGACTGAAAGAGGCGTACAGGACGACAGATTGCTATCCACAAAATAACTGTCCCTAAAGCAGCCCACCAACCTGCATTAATGAGATGTACATACAGAAGAAAACCTGAAGCACAGGCAACAGTTAGTAAAAGATTCAACGTGATCTCATGACAAAAAACATACCTGTGGGAACTGTTTTGTAAGATGCGAAATACGACATTTGATGTCGATTTGATTTCGTTTAACATACATACGGTACATGCTTTGTGACGTTGGTTTTGTACGTCAACGCAGTTCTGACTTGAAATATCCATTGAGTGACGCTATAACTATAATACTCTGTGACGTTTTAAAATTACGTACCATCTGCACTACACCTAAACTTACCCGTATGAACAAAAGCGAATGTGACATAAAAGCGCAATCGTGAGCATGCCGTTGTAGTTGTTTTTTTCATCTTTCAGCTCTTTCATCATGAGTCATGATTTTCATTTTTCATAGGATTCGCACCCAAGGTTCAGCATCCTAAGTCCAATTCCATGCCAGCTGAGCTTGTTACGTCTAGCGTTCGGGGTTGGCAGGTTTTCACAAAAAAGCCGCAAACAAAAGTTGCTACTCAAAACTAGCCCAAAGCTAGCCCAGTCGCATTTTGAGACGGGCCCACCGGTAAAAATCGAGTTGTCAGGGGTTCCCCTGGTAAAATTAACATTCCAGGGGCTAAATATGACATTATTGGGGTCGCTTCAACCTGCAGACATGAAAAACAACTCACGGCAACAGTTTTAAAGTAGCCCAATTCTGCGGGAAAACTGTGGACTTGGCAACACTGCCAGTGTTGTGTACATTTTCGACCCCCTACCAAATTATTATCCCCTCTCTGAAATCGCTACATGATTGTCTAATCCTAACCCCTCCCCCACACCTAACCCTAAACCTACCAATATTTGTGGGGTAGTAATCTGGCAGGGGTCAGAATTCGGCACAACACCAGAAAGAGAAACATATGGAACTGTAATCATAACTGTGTACAAAAATGATTACAAGTGCTCGCTGTTTTACCACCTCTAGTGTTCTTTTCTGCTGGAAATTGCAGTGATATGTACTCATTGGTTGCGAAACAGTTCCCACAGGTACGTTTTTGTCATGAGATCAGGTAGCAAGGATTACATTTTTGCATAATGCCTGGAGTAAGTTCACTTATTTGGACCCAACACATATATACATAAGTCAGTTTGTGTTTGAGTGAAAAGGTATATTTGTTAATGTTAGTTTATTATTATTATTAACGTGTGTTCTTTATTTCATTAGCAAATGGCCAGAATTTATTCCAGTTTGTATTTCCAAACACAAATGTCCATAATACTTTTTTGAGAAGCTGTTTCACTCGTTATGACGCTTTTAATATATTTACACTGGTCAGCACTGTCAATATATCCCATAAACATGCTACATATTATAGTATCAAAATCATTACTTCCTCCGAACCGAACTCTGTTCTCTCCATCAGTTTTGTACTTCATAGTAACGGTTCGACCAATAGAATGCCGACTTCCGCTCTTCGGACAAGTTCATTGGATCATGAGAAACACGCGGCTGCAAATAATGTACAAACTCCGACTTTTTTGGCAACTAGTTGGGAGAGCCGCGCATTCTGATTGGCTCCCAAATCTGGAGTGTGCGTGCTCCACAGCACCTACAGTGCCAGTGATCCGTTTTGAGACGACTCCATTGCGAGACGGAGAAGGGGTGCAGAAAAATGATGTCACTTGTGAATGAGACGATACCGTAATACAGGGCGAAATGAGAAGAAATAACCTTTAAATGAAACTTTTATTCGTGTTTTGAATTATTTTTTATATGTTTTAGCTGCTAAAACGTAAACACGAGAAGAGTAATTTGCTCCACGCTTATCGGTTAAAACAAGTTTCCCCCATGCAATGCGCACCGAATGGACTCGTCCTCATGAAGTGAAAGGGCCGGTAGACCTGGTGAGCTGATTGAAATGAAGACTACTGTTTCGTCATGGTAGGACGGAGTGGATTGTAGAGCTGGTATCTACTTTCTGTTCTGTCGGACTGTTAAGAGATTTTTTTTTATAAAAATGCTTTATCAGATGATATCGGATGAGTGAAGCCTGGTGCTTTGACAGCTTTCATGACACGCAGTTACTCTGAAGCAGGCATTCAGACTGTTAAAGTTGAGCTCTCCGTTCAGTCAGACGAGGTTTTTATGTTGCCTTCAGTCGTCTGTGTTGAAAATTTGATTTTACCCAGTTCGGTGAGAGCCTAGTCGATCACCAGAGGACTCAGACCATGTACAATACAGTCTGGAATACGGAGAAAGAAGATGACGACTGGAGGGACGTGATGATGCCCTATTCCACTGAATTAATATTTTACATTGAGATGGACCAGCCGCCAGGTACAGCGAAAACAATTAATCTAACAGCACGTCAATAATGTAACGTTAATTTCTGTCATTTCCGCACTCTAATATTGATACAAACCCCTTTCATTCTCTGTGAAGCACAAAAGGTTAGACCGTGACAGCCTCAGTCACCATTTACTTTAATTGTATCTTTTCTTCATATGCTGAAAATGAATGGTGACTCAGATGTCATTCTGCAGATCTCCTTTTGTGTTTCACGAAAGAATGTCGTTTGGCGTATTTAACATTTACACAGTCACATTATCTGACATCTGCTTAGACAAATGGAGCTTGCGCCTCTTCACAGTTGAATATATATCTTATTTTAATGTTATCTACGACGAGTCATGTATTGCTGGCAGTTAAAATTCCCACTCGTTCTTCAACAAAAACGTATTTCGCCATCTTAAAGTCGTTCTTTTGCTGTCAGGGTGACAGTGAAATGTGTCTTAATCGTACTTATGATGCACTCTCTGTATTAACATTATCGTGTAGGTTTTAAATGCATGATAACCGACTTCTCACTCAGACAGGGGAGCCATATTAAAACCTATTTCTCCCTGAAGAGAATGCAACAGTCTACATCTCTGTAGTTTCTGTCTTAAAGTAATAGTTAATCTGGATACGTTAATTCTGTTGTTTAGTCACCGTTTTATGTTACATTTTGTCTTTTCTTCAGTAGAACACAAAATGAGGTGTTAGAGCCTCGGTCTCCCTTTACTTTTTGTATATTTTTCATACTAATTATGAATGAGATGTTATTTTGCATATCTGATTTTGTGTGAACTTGTGTGAATTTGGGCCTGTAAATGGTTAAATAAAAATCTTTATAGAGAGATTGTGTTACAGGTCCTGCGATAGTCTGTCAGTTTTTCCTCAGGAGATTTGGACGTTTTGCATGGCTCACCACAAATGGTATTGATATGCAAAATGTGGAGACATCGAAAAGCATTCTCTGAATTGGCTTGACACCTTAAGTGGTGTTATACAGGATCTGCTCCTGAGCCATTTTTTGCAAACAGGGAATATATATATATATCTTATATACCATTGAAGTCACAGAATTATACCTTGTGAAAGCTTCCCAGTAAGTTTCCCAGCTTTCTGAATGTTAGTTTTGGTGCTCTGCACTCCTTATTCACATTCAGGGCCATTCATGTGTCATCTATTAAGGGCTGACACCATTTTATTGCCATTAACAATGATGTCATAGACTGGAAACTGGATCCCATTCAGAAGTCACAGGCATAGTTGACAATGGGTCGTTAATTCATGTCGTTAATTCCTGCAATAAAGAGACGGATGACACTTTTGGAAGCGTGAAATGTGAATGGGAAAAGAGACTGTGTTTGACAGTTTCGCATGAGGCTGTACTTTCGTGTTACTATTTTGAGTGATTAATGTGAAAGCACAAAACACATTTTGTGCATAATTTCTTGACAGTCCGTCTGTAACATTTATTGTGAAGATGGAGCTCTTTGTGTATTCACATACAGTTTCTTAGTCCAAATGCAGCCTGATTCCAACAGTGGGCAGGATGAATCATTTTATTACGTTTATGACATTCTTCACGTCGTTCGAAGGAACAATGCCTAACACTCAGTTCTAACCTCCTCATTTCCTAAAAAATGAGCTGTGGTGGACTGAGCGGATCTGGCAAGCAGGATTCTGGGTTGAATAGCCCTTCGATTGCTCTGCCACGGGGATGAATGAGCACAGCACCGTGTGATCAACCCACACATTAATCTTATCTTTCATTCTATGCCATTGCACACAGGTTTATCAGATCTTTCTTTTTTCTACCCGTCCGTTTGTCCCCATGTAATGTCAATAGCCACACATTGACTTATCATCCGCTTCTTCCTTAACTCACGACACTTCGTCTCCGAGAGGCACAGTGCGGGACAGTCAAATCCGCCTGGGTAGATTAGAAAGAGTGACTGGGAAAGGAAAGAAACAGGACGAGGTTCCTGTGCAGATGTTCATTAGAATATTTATTACAGCTGAATTGAGATGTGAAAGGCTCCGAGGTACGGCCCTGTATATGCGTGCGTCGGCAAACAAGCAAGCGACCGCTTTGTTCCGTTGCAGTGTCCAATGAGCACAGGTGCCACACCGCCCCCAGGGGAAAGTTGGCCTCTGTCTCTTAGGGCCAGTGATGTGTGAGTGTAATAAAGGCTGCCGGAGCAGCGTGCTCTGGGTGGACAACAAAAGTGCAGCGACACCAAAGGGAAAGTCAGCTTCCACCATCCCTTAATGGGCGTTCGTATGACATAACGGATGGAAATGTCACTATCTCTCTTGATGCATGGTTCTTTCTTTGTTCTGTGCCTATTCAGCTTGTTCAGTCTTGAATGTATGTGAGCTTGTTCATTCATAAATGTCCACAGAAAATTTATAGTATGTTGAATAAGCAGGGTTTTCTTTTTATATATATATATGTGTGTGTGTGTGTGTGTATATAATTTCATTATGACTTTTATTCTAATGAGTGTTTGGGCAACCCAGCACACTTATAGCATCTTGCAATCGGACGTTTCCAGCAACGTAACTGGGAAACGGTTCGATGCATGTGTCCCGGTTTGTGTTCGCCTCAGCGTGCGTTAGCGTCTTTGCCTTGTCTCTCTCTGGGAGGAGCGCTTCCCCCCTCCTACATCGTTCCCTAGAGCTTTCCGTTCTCTCTTTCTCCGTCTCATATGGTTGTGTCCACCTCCCCTCCTGCTTTCTCATTGGCTGCTGGCGACTTCTCCATTGAGAGGGTTTGTTAAGCCAGCAGCATCTGAATTTAGGAGCAGGGATTTTCCCTCTGGCTTTAGTCTGAAAGGCAGAGCGAGCGAGCGAGGGAGGGTGGAGAGAAAGCGAGAGCGAGTGGGAGAGAGAGAGGGAGAGGGAGAGAGAGAATAAGAGGACTCGTGTCACAGACAGCTGAGTGCAGGCTGTATACATGCAGCTCAAAAAGGATCCCGAGGAGGACGGTAAGGGAGACAGCATTCTTCTTTTCTTCTGCTTTTTCACGCTCACGGTCTTTGCTTTCGTCTGTTCCTGTCTTATGGCTATTGTAACGCTCTGAACAGACTGTCAGGGGAGCACAATGACAATTAGTGTTTGTCCTATTGTGTGGGAAGTGTCCTGGATTTTGAATGGATGCAAACATGCACTGTTGTCAACATTAACTAACCTTAAGAATCATGTTTAATCCTTGATAGTTGTACTTTGTGTTCTTGTTTTGTAATTTCATTGTTTAAAATAATTTACAGGCTGTTTTAAGAGCTGGAAGGATTGTCTTTAGCCATTCATTAGGAGCAAACGGTGACAGTGCATCATGATAATATGTGCACAGAGCCCTATGGTTTCACATGTGATTGCATACGTCCCCGACGGACTATTTAAACCACCCATGTGCTTGGTGACACTTTTAATTCATTCCCCCTGGAACGGGACGTGGCAGCCCTCGCCTGCTGCTCCCCTCAATGGCACTGTCATCACTCTCTGCCACACGCTTTTTCTCATGCTAATGCACCCTCTAATTTGTACATACAAACCCTAAACTAAAGTGTTTTGTGTGTGTGTGCTGTCAGTCGGTGTTTGTGTTGTCTTTCAAAGTATGGTTGCTCTATCAGCTCCATCACCTGTAGAACCAGAAGTTTGAAGTCTTTTTGTTACTGTGCACAAGAGCACAATTGCAGAACAGTGACCTCCGGAGATGATGTTCTGAGCTGCATGTTGCCATTTATGTGTTTCCTAAACAATGGGCTGCTTGGTCGTCGACTGCCATAGGCTTCACCTATGGATGTATAGTTTTCTTTGTTCACACTTGCGCAGCTCTGCAGCTCAGCGCTGCACTGCCACTCACTTCTTTTCGTTCTTTCTCATTCTTTCCATCCTGCATCCTAGTCACAGCTTTCATTGAAAGTTTGTTTGGAAAAGAAAATATTTTAAAATTATGAAATGATTTTAAAAAATAATATTTGACTAAAGCCTAATTTATTTTTGCTTTCATTGTGAAGCAAGATGGGCTAGTTTACTGCTGTAGAAATTTAAAAGAAATACTTTCACTTTTGTCATTTAAATTGCCTCCCCTTTGTTCAGTTTTGCCGTAAATCTTGCTCGTAGTTCGTGAATCAGTGAATGGTAGCTTTCAAAATAACTGCATTCTGCGACTATGTGGACTTTCCATTGTGTGCCCCCCAGCTGCGATATCTCTGACACTAACACGGATGGGGTGGCCGCTGTAATGAGATCACCTAGTCACATCTCTGCCTCTTTCTTGCTCTGTTTCCTTCCGTTTCCATGTTCTTTTCGAGCTCACACCCCCTCACTAGCTCACAAAGATAACCAAGTGTGTGTGTAGGACAAAGGTGGTCACACACTTGCAGAAAGAGCTGACAGTGGAAAACTGGTAGGCAGGAATTTGAGGTTTCAGCTGGGCTTGTGCACCTGCCTTTTGGCTGCTGAAAAGAGCGAGCGAGAAAAAGGGGGGTCATTTCCTTTTTTTGGTGGCAGGCTGCTACTGTAGTTGTGAAAGGGGCTTTGTGATAAAATACATCAGGCTCAATTATAGACATATTCAAAGAAATTTGTTTGCATGTGTGTGCGTTTTCAGCTCGCGTGTTAGTCTTGAATAGTGAGATATTGAGTTGTGGTTTATTGTGTGTCTAAATTACATTAGGGAGTGGAGGAGGTGAGCCACGCGGGTATTTGCAAATGTAATATTAATATGGTGATTATTGTGTTGGCGTAGAGGGACCAGAAGGTTATATATTGTCAAATGACTCTTCGTAAGCAGCTACGCTGCACAAACGTCCTATTCCAGGTGGCAAGCTTTCCCGCCGAAGTTTGTGACGACAGGAAAGTGCACATGCTTCAGCCTCTTTGAAGAAATGTTCATTTTCCACTCGAGGCATTTGGCTGATCTCTTCTCAGGCTGACTGAAATATAGGAACAGTGTGTGTGCACACCTGCAGGAGCGGAGTTTGGGTGGGGATGTGTCTGTTAGCCTGGCTTCACTTTGACTGGTTGAAGCCGCTCACCCCACCAGACTAAGGTGTTTCCTGTGGGCCAGTGGAGGGAGGAGTTGTCACTGTGCCCGGGTCTCCTTCAACTCCGAATACACTCATGCACTCTTACTCCAAAAACCGCCACTGCTTTTAATTAATGACACCCTCAAAGAAAACCATTCACACACCCCTCTTCCCACACACCGAAGAACCATAAAGATCTTCGCTCCGCAAATGTTTGCAGTGTCGGGAAGTAATAAAACTTCAATGAAAACTTTTTGAAATTTGAAGTACTGAAATGGCAACACAAGAAAGCGTCTTCAGAGAGTCTTCATCTCTGATCTTTTAACGATTATATTATTCTTATTTCTTATTAAAGAAGCCAATTGTGTGCGGAGCACTGGGTCATTCCTCACTGTGCCAGCAGCACTGATTCATTCATTGGCTGTAGTGTCCGTTGCATGTCCCTGTGGGCTTTTATTTCCGTGACTCACCTCCGGTGTATTGGACTTAAGGCTTGCCGCTTTTCATTCGCATACCAGATAGAAGTTTTTTTGGCTGGAAGGGCCCAGGGGTTTCTAGAATCAGCTCGGGCTTTTATGACCTCCGTATGCTCGCTTGCTCCATACCTTCCCCATTTCCTAATGCAGCAGACCACTCCCCCTCCCCTGTCCTGGCATAGATATACACCCGCTCTCACGCAGCCTTCTCTCTGCCAGGCTCAAGACAGGTGGGTGTTTTTACAGAAACTTGACTTTTATGATGATGTGGTCATATTTGAATTTGTTACGGCAATAAGCTGCATGAGCCTGCTTAACTCTAAACAGTCCCTAAACAGCTAGTATTGCTTGGGGTATGTCTTTGGTTTCACTTAAAAGCCTTCTGAATAAACCTGTGTGAGAACGGAGTGGTACGTTGCTGTTTTAAGGCCACTGTTGCTTATTTCAACTAGGTCAGAGGGAGGTTAGTTTTGGTTGGCGGTGGGTGCAAGGCTTGAACACTATGTCTCTGTACATTTCAGACGGCGTTTCAGTCTTTTCTTTTTTTCTAGTCTTAAACTAGCCAACTGCACCTGGCTGAGCTCTTGCAGGTTTCCCTGAAGCACTTGAACACAACCTACACATGAACACCTTGTTGCATCCTTAAATTCAACTAGTCCTGCTGAAAGTTGTGTAACACCAGATGTGCATGTCATTTAACCATCATTCAAGGTTGAAAAATTCACATCAGGAGACTAGAGAACGCATCCTGTATAGATGTAACAGTGATATTTCTGTGAGCGAGGGCGTCGTGATGCACTGCGTGGCTGAGCAGCAAATTCTGGTGACCCCTGACCTGCAAGAGCATCATCGGCGTTAGCTTTCCAGCGTGCTGTTGCGGCAGCTGTTGTTTGCTTTTGCAGGCAACAAAGGAAGCGTTTCACTCAAAGGAAAGAAACCTGTTCATTACATATTCAGCAAGTAGCAGAATAGCAAGACTGGCGGAGAAGGTCATTTGTTTTTTGTTTACACTTTCACATGGGCCGGATGGAATATATTGTTGTTGCATTTTCCGTGAAAACTGATCTTTTGCATTTTCAGTGGAAATCATTGTTGCATTTTCCGAAACAAACTCGTCTAACTACAGATGACGTGACGGAGTCACAGGTTGGAGGAGAGTATTGAAAGGCCATCTGTGGGAAAATTAAGGGCTAAAGGTCAATAGTTAATCCTGGGCGGTAACCTGTATACTGTTACTACTATTCGACTGTCAGCTCTCCAAGTATTCACAGACTCTTAAGACAGAGTAGTGGGGTTTTTTTGGGTGATGGGTTTTCTTTTTAACTATTATATTTTTGCGATTTTAAGTTTAAATTTGGATTCCAAATGTATTAATTTGGATGAACAACATACAGCCGTTTTTAAAATGACGTCCACTTAGTTGAGTCTTTAAGGAGATTAAATTTTCATCTGTGAGATCGCAACACCAACTTCATATTTCTGGGATTGCTCATGAGGTTAGAAGATTTTCCACTAAAATAAATCTCTCTTTTCTCCTGCAGCTCTTCCTCCCAAGCCAACAAAACCCATGACACCAGTAAACGGCAACAGTGTGAAAGAAGCCGCCAGCGGCTCATTGCAAGAAGCTGAATGGTACTGGGGAGACATATCAAGGTAAGAGTCACTTGACGCTAGACTTCATTTCTCACCTGTTTGGTTTTCTGTCTGTTCTGCTCTGAAGGTCTTTCCTTAGTTAGCTAATAGTGTGATGCTGCCCTCATCAAAAAGTGGACGACACGTATGGCAGTGTGCAGGTCAGGTGATAGCTGGCCAGTACAGTCATAAGATGAAAAGCTCTTTGGGTTGTTACTTTTTGGGAGATGTCAGATCTTCCAATCCCTCCACCTGATGGCTTCCAAGTTGGTTAGCCTGAGGTAGAGTCACACACAGCTATGGAGTGTCATGTTGCTCTTTCTGCAAACTTTTCTGTTCTTTTTCTTTCTTTATGTGAGCTGGTGAACTTATTTTGATCCTCTCCTCTTCTTTTGGCTCACTTTTCCTGGAGGCATGTACGCTTTGCCGCAGCTGTACAAAAGCAGCAAGGCAATGCAGTTGGGGGAGAGACATAGGAAGAGCTGAAAAGAGAAAGACAGGGGGTGGTTTAGTTGCCATTACTTAAGGAGAGGGAGGGATAGAAAAACCCAAATCTCCAAAATGTCAAGCTGTCTGGCCAGTTTCCAACACAACCCATAAAACTCTCAGGTTTTAGCAGATTAGTCGGCTGCTTAGTGACCAGCTTTAGACTCGTTTGATGTTGGGCAAGTAGAAATTCTGCGGAGATGCTCACGGGCTCACCGATCGCTATCTTTTAACTCACACAGTCCCTTCCCAGATAAACCAGAGCTGCTTTCAGCTTTGCTTCAAAACCGTCCTTAGTGCTTGCTAGTTTCAAAATCAAAAAGTTACTAAACTTTAGGCAGCAGATAAAAAAAAAAAAAAAACTTTTTAGCAAACAGCACAGTGATGCTAAACGTTGAATTTCAAAAAAAAATTCTTGGGTTTAGCTCCAGTACATTGCATAAAAGCAAAAAAGACTAATAGGCCATTGACTTCTCCATTGTTGTAGGCAGTTGTTGTACAAGTAGGATGGTTGGTATTTGTCCCGCCCCTCCAAGAGTGGTCAGTAGTGGTCATATAAAAGCGCTGTGTTTGACAGTTATCAACTCTTTAAAAAAAAAAAAAAAAAAATTCAACAAGAGGGCAAAGGGCAAATTAACTTGTAATTATTATGGCAGTGCATCTAAATTCAGTGTCATCAGTTTGCCAAAAAGAACACAGACCACTTTACACACCATTTACATGGGGTAGGGAGCAAGTGTACATTTCTTTCGTACCAGCTAACAATTTTAAAATACATTTTCATGAATTTGAAAGTTTGTCAGAATGGCTTTATGAACGATTTATACAAAAATTTGTTCTGCTCGTGTTTCACGAATGAGGCCCATTGACTCCAATTGACTATTTATTATGTACTATTTACTACTTATTGTGCATATTTCATCTGTGCCTGCTGTTCCACAGATATGGTTGTCTTGATCATTTTGACAAACGATTATGATTAAGCGACTATTAAGGCTGCATAAGATGCAATGATTTTGTTGACTTAGAGGATTAGATATAAATATGGACATCTAGCTCACTGTCCAAAATGCAAAAAAACATCCCAGGTTTTCCACTTCACACTGACATTGCTGCTTGCTTAACATGCGCATGATGTCATTTGTCACTAACCTAGTCATTACTTGTCTCTTTGCATCTCCATGCACTTTAAAATCACATTGCAATGTGTTTTTTTGCTTTCAGTTTCTTGTTAATATGATTGCTTCTCTGATCCAAACACGTTACTAAAATAGGACACCTCCCCTAAATGATGAACTTGCTGATGCACTGCAGTCCAAATATGTACCTGATTCCCAGAGCTCCTAGTGCAGGATGTTAGAGAGGACTCCTCCCCCAGAAAGGTGGGAGTATTGCTTAGTCAAAGCCTCCTTACCTCAGCAGCCCAAAGTAGGCTAAATATACCCCCTCCTGAGAGCCAGGGCCGGGGTCAGCTGAGCTCCAGCATGACTAGGCTGTTGGCTGTCAGGAGAATGGGAGGAGGCCTGGAAGTCAGGGGGGTGTGACATTCCTCCCAGACAGACTAAAATAGAGAAGGGGGCAAAAAAGCAGGAAAGTCTTTGAAGCCTGACAGCTCCTCCGCTGGTCGTCTGGAGGCACTTTTAAAGAGACACACTGTCTGATTTCAAGACAAGAGCTGGAGGCATCGGCGTACATGTGGCTGTGCGGGACGGGGTCAAACAGTTAAACCATTCAAAGATGTCTCACTCTCTCCCAGACGGCTGTAGCAGACAGTATGGTCACAGACCAGTGCCTTTGCCCTCTGCCAGACCGAATTTATTTATACAGCCAGGCAAAGAGAAGTCATGTTGTGTGTATGTCAGCCCTTTCGGAAGAGTGAAAGACGGGGGCTATGGAAAACTTATTTTAGCTGTAATTAGTAATTATTAAGAGGAAGATTTGATGTGCGGAGCAGTTCCATTATTCACCCGTTTCTGTCTCTTTCTTTTTTTTGTGCAGGGAAGAGGTGAACGACAAACTAAGAGACATGCCTGATGGTACCTTCCTGGTACGGGACGCCTCGACCAAGATGCAGGGAGATTACACGCTAACGCTAAGGTAACTACTTGTTCAAAAACCCTCTCCATTCAGCTTACATTGATCCGTGGTCCAACGAAATACCCTTTTTCCCCCTATAGGAAAGGTGGAAACAATAAGCTAATAAAGATCTACCATCGAGATGGAAAGTACGGTTTCTCAGACCCGCTCACGTTCGGCTCGGTGGTGGAGCTCATCAGTCACTACAGGCACGAGTCGCTGGCCCAGTACAACACCAAACTGGACGTAAAGCTCATGTATCCCGTCTCCCGCTACCAGCAGGTAAATGGGTTTAGATTGTGGGAGGGTATCACGTTTACAGCCATCCCTTCCTTTCCTTTTACTTCTTTGTCCTCCCACCTCTC
This sequence comes from Labeo calbasu, assembly GCA_019740295.1. Lineage (NCBI taxonomy): Eukaryota > Metazoa > Chordata > Actinopteri > Cypriniformes > Cyprinidae > Labeo > Labeo calbasu. The sequence continues at coordinate 20,619 of JAHKKF010489566.1, read as the reverse complement.
CCTCCCTCCTTCGGCCCTAAAGAGCGTGTTTGCTGAATGAATTGTGCAGCTTGTTGTGAGTGAAACTGCAGAGGCAGCAGGATGCTTTTGGCATGAAATATTACTTTGTTTATTGCCACAGCAGCGCACCTCCTAAATAATTGCACACATCCACAATGTCGAAAGGCCATCCAGGCATTTATTCGTTCCCCCTCCTTCTCCTTCGCCCTCCCGGTATCTTTCTCAGACACACAGGTGCTCATTATTTAGGGGGTTCCACAAATGTAAGCCCTCGAGAGGCACTTACAGATTCCAAGATTTTTATTAATGATTCCTGGAAGAAAATTCCTGAAAAATGGCTTTCACTTTGTAAGCAAAACCTAGTGCGTGTTGCTGCGAGCAGTCCTTTTTTTTCCCATCGCACTTTTCTTCGCTCAGCAATTCATATCAATAACAATGCATTTGCTCTCGCTCTCTCAGGATCAGTTGGTGAAAGAGGACAACATTGATGCAGTGGGGAGGAAACTCCAGGAATATCACAATCAATATCAGGAGAAGAGTAAAGAATATGACAGACTCTATGAGGAGCACACAAAAACCTCACAGGTAAAAACATCTCTGTCAGATCGATAGACAACCGACCTATTAACTCCAGTGCAGAAGAACAATGAGGTCGCATCACATCCATTGATTTATCTTTTCTTTGATTGCAGGAGATCCAGATGAAACGTACTGCAATAGAGGCCTTCAATGAGACCATTAAAATTTTCGAAGAACAGTGTCACACGCAGGAGCGCTACAGTAAAGAGTACATCGAGCGATTCCGCAGAGAGGGCAACGACAAAGAGATCGAAAGGTACGTAAAGTCCTCGTGAGTCGACACTTAAGTCATCAAGATGGATCTGTGGGTTACAGATCGTTCTTGTTTATTCCCAGGATCATGATGAACTACGAGAAGCTCAAATCCCGTCTTGGCGAGATTCACGACAGTAAAACCCGGCTTGAACAGGACCTGAAAACGCAGGCTCTGGACAACAGGGAGACGGACAAGAAAATGAACAGCCTAAAACCAGATCTCATTCAGCTCAGAAAAATTAGAGATCAGTACCTTGTGTAAGAAGAACCTTCCTTTGCAGTTTGTTCTCTTTGAGTTGACGGTTTTTCCTCCATGTGTAAACACTCCTTTGCTTCTTTCTCATGCAGTTGGCTCAATCATAAAGGTGTTCGACAGAAACGAATAAACGACTGGCTTGGGATCAAAAACGAGAACACAGATGAGTAAGTCAAATTGTTGTATACTACCTTAAAGGTGCAGATGTAGATTTATGTTCGTTATCAAAATGAGTAATATTGGTAAAAATTGTAGCAACCTCATTTTTATATGGTGAAATTTAATTATTCCGACTGTTTGAGGGTTGTTTTTTTTTTTTGTTTTTTTTTTTTCTTCCATAGTAGCATACATTTAGATCATGATAGCCACAAATATAGCACCTCAATACCGTGGTAAAAATGTAATGTGGTTGTCTATAGCTGTTGTCTAAATACAATCAGTATAAATGCATAAACGCTATAGCTTAACCACAAAAAATACTGTAATTATATTCCATTACTCCGCCTTCAACACATTTAATACAAGTCTACATTTATAATATAATAAAATTGTAAAAAGAGGCATAATAGGTCTTAAGGTTTGTGCTCTATCACAACATCTAACACATTTCCTCTTCAAATCACAGCGCCTACTTCGTCAGTGAGGAGGATGAGAATCTACCACACTACGACGAGAAGAGCTGGTTTGTAGGGGACCTTAACAGAACGCAGGCAGAGGACCTGCTACACGGCAAACCCGATGGAGCCTTCCTCATCCGCGAGAGCAGCAAGAAAGGCTGTTACGCCTGCTCTGTTGTGTGAGTATCTTATGATATTAAACCTGTTTTCCCAGCTACACGATGCAAATCAATGCATTGATTCTCTTTGATTATGTTCACCTCTAGAGCAATATTAACTTTGGATGTCATTGAGCAAACCGATTGCCTCGCATTGATAATGACATCTGTCTCTTTTCTGTCTGTAGTGTGGACGGCGAGGTGAAGCACTGCGTCATCTACAGCACGCCCCGCGGCTACGGTTTCGCCGAGCCCTACAACTTGTACAGCACTCTGAAAGACTTGGTCCTGCACTACCACCAGACCTCACTGGTCCAGCACAACGACTCGCTCAATGTGCGGCTGGCATACCCAGTGTATGCACAGATGCCCTCAGGCCCACGGAGATGAGGGCCCCCCCCCAAATTTAAACTGTCTTTGTTCAAGGAAGGGGAGGAACAGTTTCTGAACAAAAAAACATACAACAACAAAAGAAAAAACACTTGCTGCAACACACACGTCAGCCACCTTGGAGTTATATATTTTTACAAGAACAATTTGGAGGGCATTCTTTCTAAAGACTGCTTGATTTGCACAAGGAAGTTTTAAATGTTTGTGAATGTGAAAAAAAAAAAAACAAAAACAAAAAAAAAACAAAAAGCAGAAGGAAGCAGAGGAGGCGAGTTTCAGGTGACCTGCGCTGCTACCTAAACTCCAGCTGGGACTTTTTACATGCTCCGTTTTAGCTTTTAGCTTAAGCTTTTGTTTCCTGCCTCTTTTTCACATCTTTTGTTTTTCATTCAGCTGTTTTTTTTGTTTTGTTTCTTTGTATTGTCTTTGCAAAACTATATGTAATGCAGGAAAATATTTAGTTTGTTTAAATGTCTCCATCTCTCTCTTTACGTGTTGAAAAAGGCAAAAACTATGTAGCAAACAGACGACTGACACTTTCCAGAGTGTTCTCACAGTGACTGCTGCTGAACGAGGGGTTGTGGAATGTTTGGGAGGGCACAAGTGAAAATGTGTTGTAGTCTTAAAAACAAAAGCTTGTTTTAACACTAACCTTAGAGGTGTTTTTTTTTTTTTTTTTGTCGTTGTTTTCCATTTAGCTGGATCAAAACTTGTCCTTTCCTAAGCAGTTAAGATCGCTACAGCTCAGTGCAGAGACCAAAGTTGGCATGGGGAGGACTTTCCTTTTTTTTGTGGTAAAATTGGCTTATATTAATTGAATGAAATTATATTACTCAAAATAGTTTGGATCTGTGTCCTGTAAACAGAAGCTCCTTTTTTTTAAAGAACCAAAATCGCAGACACAGTTGACGTAAAGCACTTATATAAGAAATGACAACTGACCGCTGCACCAAATTTGAAACAAAAAAAAAGTTTTTTAACTAATGTGGCATCTTAATGCTTAATTGGATTTGTGTACCTGTCAAACATGTTTGAAAAGTTCTTCGTGAGCAGTGTTAGAGCAGATGTGCTTTAGTACGTACAGTAACTTGAAGAAAAGTGCAATCCAGCTTTTGATGGTAGAGAAGTGGTCTGTCAGAGAGAAAAACTAACTGCTCTCGGTGACATCAAAAAGCGATAATCACTTGAACCTTTTACAGAATTTCTTTAAAAAAAAAAAAAAAAAAAAAGCCCCTTTATGCTTCTCTTTTTAGCAGGTTGACTCGTTCTGTATCAGAAAAGAGAGAGAAAATACACTTTTCATTGTTTGGCTGCCTGTTGGTTTTAATGTCGCACAATAAAACCTTTATGAAAAGATATTCAAAGCTATATGCACAATATTCACTGTCGGTACGTCAGTTATATCACTTCCTGTTTTCTGTTGGGCTTCTGACACGCAGGTGTCCAGTTTAGTATCGGAGTTCACGCTGTTGTTATGTTTCTTTTTCTCTCAGTTTCCCATTGGTTGTATTTTGAAAGAGCTACAGCAGACTGTTAAGGAGTTTTACAGGCCATTAACCAGCACAGACAGCCCTCACCCACCAACTACCCATCTCTTTCAATGCTGTGGTAAAAAAAAAACAGCATAAATTCAGCTAAAAAGTAACTTTAATGTTAAAAAAAAACTGTTTACACCCCATTCACGTTTAAGTTTGGGTGGAACTTCCTTTTTTCTAAAATTAGTTTTCTTATGAATCAAAACGAACGCGTACAAAGTTGCCAAACCTTAAAATAGTCGTGTTTTCTCATCTCTGTGTAATTTGAGATGGAAAACTTTAGTTGGAGTCTTTCGGTGGATGCTTGGTGGGTTAGTTTGGTGATGATGGGAAACAGACAGAGCATTCAGTCCGATCAGCTGCTGAGATGAACTTACAACCTAGAGTCCTAATGAAAACCACATGCCGACAGGGAAACTGATGGAGGTTTTTCCCATCCGCTATTCATTTCAGTTGCTCTTCCATTTGCTGTTGCAGATGACTGTGGTTTTCTTGGGTTCGATTGGGTGTTACTGGCAGAACTCGGTGTTCTTGTCTTGTCTGCTGTAGCATCGGCCTGAACTCGTTCGCCATTCAGAACGCGCTAGCCTCAGCAGATCAGCTGCTTGATTTTAGTTCTGCGTGTGCGAACGTTCACGTCTTAGCAGCCTTGATGTTGCCAGCTTTCTGTGGAAAGTTTTTGGTTAGTGTGTTCTATAGCATAGATCCAGCTTTATGATGTATTTTGTTCTATCCTCCAAATGTTTTTTTTCTCTCTCTCTAAGTTTGAAGCTGGGCCCCTGAGGGGCCCGCTGTCTATTACTTGAACTCTTGCATCACTCACCATTGAATGTCTTTAATAATACATAGATACATTTATTAAAACACAGGAAATCCCTTTTATGGCATGAGTGGATTGAGTATAAAACGTGTCTGAACATGTTTACTCTTAAGACTGGAACTCGTGTGTTTTGTTGAAAGTTAAAGGGGCTTATTTATGTTCACAGAGCTCGAGTATCTCCGATTATTATAGTCCAGTATAGCACACGACATATTTGAGGAGTTTTATAGTTACTGGTCGCAAAGTTATTTTATGTTCACAAAAATGTTCTAATCACTTTGTTTGCTATGATTATTAGCATTTTCCCAGGCATCGAGACCAAAGATTTAAGTTTGGTTAGTTTTTTGGGGGTTTTTTTCGTTTTAGTTTTGAAGAGATGCGTAATTGTTTTCCCTTGTATTGCCTTGCTTTCATGCAGACTTAATTTTGTGTCTTAGTTTTTGGGTTGCTATCACTAGCCCCTCACTTGTCTGGCAAAATTTATACTTGTCCGTATATCGAAGGGTTCACTGTGGATTGGCTGGGGGTTATTTTTTTGCCATTTGAGAAAACGAATGACCGTTTGTTTACCGAAATGAAATGTAGTTTTGTTAAGCCTCAAAGTGAACAGTTTGACCTAAAGCTGATCGTTCATTTTTGCACTCACTTATTTGTAAAAGATGAATGCTTTTTTTGTGTGCGTGTGCGTGCCATCACTTATTCTTGTTATTAATTTGTCCGTTAGGTCACTAAACCACCTCTAAAGTTACCAAAATCAAGTGTTTCTATGCCTCTTTTCTTTACGGAATAGTTTTGGGTTCACATTCTTCTTTGTTTTGTAAAATTCATTAAGAAAACAGACAACCCCTAAACCACACAGAAATGTATGGTTATGTTTAGAAAAACAAGAAAAATGGTGATTGTCATTCTCTGCAGGGCAGAAAGCAGTGGGGTTTGTTGGTTTTCTTTGTTCCTATACTCAAGAAAGCATGAAATGTTCTGTTTCTTTTTTTCTTCCAAAAGTTTTCAGGGACATGAAAAGCATTGCGTTGGGAATTCGTATGAGAGACATTTACTAGAGTGCTTTTTTTTGTATTGAAGTGGGAATGGGGGAAGCTTACACATTATAACAAGCCGACAGAATCAACAGTGCATCGCTTGAAAAGCTCAGAGGGTTTGGGCATGTACCAAAACAACCTTTCTTGACTCGTAACCGCTTGAGTTTTCAGTTAGACTCTGTACAAAGCAGGTGTTGTGACTAGAAGACCTGGCTAAGGTTATTTCCGGACTGTTAACTAGCACTGGCTATTGCCCTTTTGTGCAGTTCTGCAAAGTTTTATTTGCAGTCAGGTTTGAATATATTGTGATTCTCATTGGGAGTCTTTTTGTGTTCTTACCACAGCTGTCCCACCATGATATCCAGCACATTTCTTATATAAATATATATATATATATATAAATATATAAAAATAACAGGTTTTCAAAAAATGAAAAAGAAAAAGAAAAAAAACAACTATCACTCTCCTTCCCACTTTGACATACGTAAAACCCAGCATGCTTCTTTGGTACTCTTGACTGTTGTTTTGTGTAAAAAAAATCAAACAAAAAAAAAAGTAAAACTAAAAAAAGATGTGGAACAAAAACTGTTAATTGTCTGTTTATGGTGTAGTCGAATATAAATTTTAATATAGCTTATGAAAAAAGTCTGCTTTTTCAGCTGAAATAAGTTGGAGCCCTTTTTTTGCAGTGACTTAAAGCAAAATGACGTTCACAAAAACTGAGACAGAGGAGCTGAAGCAATAGACAACAGCGTGTTCAGTACCGTTTGCACAACATAAACGCATCTCATCTGAGATCTTTAAACTATCGTGTTTTCATCTTATTGAATGAATACTCACTTCTACGTAAATCGAAATATTTCCTTAACACCAGCAGTGTTTTCATCTCTGGATTTTTATAGACTCAGCTTGAGCAATAAGCCACGGGCTCCCGATCTCCAAAAAAACATACTGCAATGAAAATAAAACATGTTGCTCTGGCTCCGGTCCATTTATGCTTTTATAACAAGTGTTTCATGTCTTATTAGAGAAGTTATGGCACAAAAGGACATGAGATACTTAGCTCTGCATGTCAGAAATCCTCTCTCTCAGTATTTGAATATCATTGTTGCTTCAGACTTACCGGTATTCTTCAGTTACGATTTCCACCACAAAACATTTTCTTGTATCTGTTACAATAGTTTGTATTGGTTGTAGACTCTCCATTTGTTATGAGGTGAACTCATGTATATACTCAATGGAACTCCACAATATTCAGTTCTCTTGCAGAATAAAGAAAATATTTTGTTCAAGTCGCTGTCTTTGCGTATTTTTACAGTTTGTGGGTTCAGGAGTTTTCATTACTGGTTAAAGCCTATAAAAGTATTAAATATTTTTTAAGAAATGTAAATGATAGCGCTGTCAGATCGATTAATCACGATTAATCGCATCCTGAATAAAAGTTTGTTTACATGATATGTGACCCTGGACCACAAAACCAGTCTTAAGTCGCTGGGTTATATTTGTAGCAGTAGCCTTGTATGGGTCAAAATTATTGATTTTTCTTTTATGCCAAAAATCATTAGGAAATTGAGTAAAGATCATGTTCCATGAAGGTATTTTGTAAAATTCCTACTGTATGTGCATTATTAAGAACTTCATTTGGACAACTTTAAAGGCTATTTTCTCAATATTTTGATTTGTTTGCACCCTCAGATTCCACATATTCTCATAGTTGTATCTCAGCCAAATATTGTCCCTTCCTAACAAACCATACATTAATGGAAAGTTTATTTATTTAGGTTTCAGATGATGTACAAGTCTCAGTTTTGAAAAATGGACCCTTATGACTGGTTTTGTGGTCCAGGGTCAAATATATGTGTGTGCTGTATTAGATACAGTTGAGGTCAAAAGTTCACACACACCTCGCAGAATCCGCAAAATGTTAATTATTTTACCAAAATAAAAGGGATCATACAAAATGCATGTTATTTATTATTATTTTTTTATATTTAGTACTGACCTGAATAAGATATTTCATGTAAAAGACGTTTACACATAGTCCACAAGAGAAAATAATAGTTGAATTTATAAAAATTACCCCGTTCAAAAGTTTACATACACTTGATTCTTAATACTGTCGTCACATGACTTTTTGGATCAGGGTAAATGTAACTTATTTTGTCTTCTGGGAAACGTATGTATCTTCAGTAGCTTCCAAAGGGCAGTACTAAATGAAAAAAATATGACCTTTAGGCAAAATAAGAAAAATGTACACATCTTCATTCTGTTCAAAAGTTTACACCCCTGGCTCTTAATGCATCGTGTTGATTGATTTGACAGCGCTAGTACATGAATTACGAAGTAAACACACTTCACATTTTAAAGGCTGCACATTTGCTGCATAAACTGTAGTTTACTGATTTTTGGAACATTAGGAAAAAAACAGGTTACATAAATGAGAACATGTACTAAACATGTTTAAACAGTGCCATCTGTTTTATTTCCCCCTAAAAAATTGCTTCTTAAATCTTATATATACTAGCATTCACCTTAATGAATTAGTTATGACTAGAACGGTTTTCAGTTTTTCAGTTCTGACTTTCAGCTTAGATCAGATTTTCTTCACCTGACCAGATTAGTTTAAGGTGTTGACTAATATTATTTTAGTTTTCCTGTGTTGCTAGCTAATAATGAAAATTATTTCAAATTAGGAAAATAATCTAAATGTCCAAAACAAGTTTGTGTGTTGGCAAAAATCACCTAAAATTATGACACCACCATGACTATAAAAAGCACTATGACACTCACCAGAGCCTGTATGACCTTGTCAAGCACCCTCAGGCTGTAAACTTACAATTTTACAAATGCTTTCATAAATATCAGCCTGTGTTGACAAGAACTACAGGGGCACAGCTGTGAAACCTGATGTATTTTAAAATTTACCTCTTCCTTTTGTCATAACATAGTACACACTGTTCTCTTACAGTTAAAGCTTTGTTTAGTATATATTTCAATCTGTATGTGAAGCACTGAGTTAAAGGGATAGTTGACCCGAAAATAAAATTCTGTCATTAATTACTCATCCTCGTGTTGTTCCAAACCCGTAAGTTCATCTTCACTACACCAATTAAGATATTTTTGATAAAATCCAAGAGCTTTCTGACCTTGTATAGACAACGACTTTATTCAACATTTTCTTCTCTTCCGGGTCTCCGCCGCCATTCACAAAAGTCGTTATTTTTCTTTTCTTTGCGTGTAAAGTATTCTAGGTAAACGATGGTCTTGCGGGTTTGGAACAACATGAGCAAGAGTAAATAATTACAGAATTTTCATTTTTGGGTGAACTATCACTTTAAGCTCTGAGGACAGGTGTTTTAAAAAGAAGGATGACATCATAATATGAATTTTTTTAAAAAGGTGCTTTGCATTAAAAATAATCTCAAATGAAATCATATTTTTAAAACAAATGGCAGGTGAACCATTTTGCGCAGTGTTTCAAGGATCAGTGGGCTGTGGAAACCTGCATTTGTTTTTGTAGAGAAAGTCTGCTATTATTTCTGGACCCAATCGGTTGGCCTTCATGCATGTCCAGGCCGTTCTGCCCTGCTCATGACTCTGGATCAAGGGCTAAGCTTTGGCTAAGTCCTCTGTGCCAAGTCTTTATCAGTCAGCGCTGTGATACACTTTGTGCTAAGACATGTGTCACATTAAACACAGCTGTAATTAATGATAAACAAAATTATCAAATCCGTCCAGCTGCGTGGACAGTCTTCACTATGCGATCTGATACAATCTCTGGATCTGTCCGGAAGCTACTTGAAATACTACGAAAACAAAAGGCTTCACTGGATTTTCTGGTTCTCCGCATTCTGCACAACCTCAAAATTTACATGTAGTACATTTAACAGACACTCTCATCTCTCATTTGAAAACGCAATGCCCTGCAGAATATAAGGTTTGATATCTTTTATTATAATAGCAACCTAACTCTTTTTAAGCAGTTTTGCACATGAGCAACGCTGCTGTAACGGACAGTGTGCATAATGCATACAGCAGACCCAGAAGTCATTGCGAGTGTGTTATCTGGCCCTGGCAGACTCATTAAACTTGACGTAAATCATTGGAAATGGAGATGAGAGGTGCTGACAGCTCATATTCGTTAATCTATAAAGGCCAAGGGGCAGCTGATCTTTACGTCCTTTATCAACTGCACTCGTCCAGTGGGAGCGTGGGGTCATTGGGAGGGATGGAGTATGAGCCCCCTGTGTCACCTTGCTAGAACTTTAGAAAACACAATAATGGCAAAATCAATAGCCTCCAAGTCACGCTGTTCGATAATATCATGAGTTGATAGTTTCAGTTATTAAAAGGTGAAGTTTCCCTCAGACCTCACTCCAGATATTAATCTGTGATTTGATTGTTTTGCTGAACTCATGAAGTTTATTTTTTTTTCTTCCAGCCCTACTTCAGTTGTGTAAATTTGATCGCTTTAAAGAAATGATCGCCTTTCCAAAACTGTAACCTTTGAAAACTGCCACCAAGGCATTTTTCCAGTTCTGTCAGAAATCACTGCGAGACACATTTGAGTCATCTCACCTCCCAACAGACCATCGCTTTTGGCACTTACCTTGCCTTCACATCCACTTTGGACGTTCCCAAGACGAAATGTACTATGTAGACCATTACCGTCGTCTTATTCACATGCGGTTGGCTGGGTAAACGGCTGAGTCAGCTGAGGATCCCAGAAAAATCACAACACTATCCAAATAAACTGCAAGGGAAAGAGGCCATGGTGAGATTTTGCTGATGTGTCAATCATAATTGCTGTATTTGGCTTTGTCTCAGTACATATAAACTAATGGAAAACAGAAACACTTCAGCTAGTAATGGTGTAAAATTTCATGTTATCGTGCTTTTGTGATTATGAATCAAAGGCGAGACACTGAAGGTGAATAGGGTAAAAAAAGGAAATTTGGGGTATGTAATTTAGTCTCATTTTGTTATTCAGAAAACAATATAATTTTTTACGATTTTTGGAATAAAATGTATAAAATCAAGCAAATTATACACGAACAAATCCCTCTGTAAAAACCTTCAGGATATAGACAGGAATAAAAATATAAAGTTTGGTGTATGTAAGTGCTACTGGCTCAGTGTAGGAAAAAAAACTCATTTTGAGAAAACGACCTTTAAAAATATGCAATAAAATCTTTTGACACAAATAAATAAAGTGCAAAAAAAGAAACACTTCACAGTGTCTTTTGGATGTTTTCTTTCCACTAATCTGAAAAACCACTTTATGAAAAACCAAAAAAAAATTAAAAATACTCAAAAGGATCAATGTAACAATGAGAGTCTTAGGAGAATAATTTTATAAAGTTATAGTCTATGTTAAGTATATGTAGACAATGGTTCACCTTGGATTTCAATATCAGAAACTGGTGCTGTACAATAAATCTTGACTTCATGTAATTTCCCAGTGGGATACTCATATTTCTGATTCATGACCCTGGACCACAAAACCAGTCCTTAGTAGCACAGGTATATTTGTAGCAATAGCCAAAAAAACATTGTATGGGTCAAAATTATCGATTTTTCTTTTACGCCAAAAACCGTTAGGATATTATGTATGTTATGTTCCATGAAGATATTTGTAAATTTCCTACCTTAAAATATCACTGCTTAATTTTTGATTAGTAATATGCATTGTTAAGAACTCTAATTGGACAACTTTAAAGGCGATTTTCTCAAAATTTTGATTTTTTTTTGCACCCTCAGATTCCAGATATCCAAATAGGTAAGCTTATTTATTCAGCTTTCGGAGCTTATAAACCTCTTACTGATCCCGAACTTTTGAATGATTTTGTCGTTCTTTTTTCAGTCGTTAAAAAATTGTTTTTTTGGGTTTTTTTGAGGAAACAATTTCTGGATTTCTCTCAATATAATGGACTTCTATGGTGTCTCCGAGTTTGAACTTCCAAAATGCAGTTTAACTGCAGCTTTAAATGGCACTAAACGGTTCCAGCCGAGGAAGAAGGGTCTTATCTAGCGAAGCAATCGGTCTTCTTCAAATTCAAAATCATCCTACATTGCTCTTTTACCCTCTTTTTTTTTGTAAAGGGCGTTTGATCTTTGCATGTTCACTTTGTAAACACTGGGTCGGTACTTCTACAGCGATGCAGAACAATTTTGAAGTTGGGGAAGAAATGAGATGGGAGTTTTTCAACATACCATAACTGTCTTGAACCGGAAAAAACAGGGTTTACGCAAACAGACAAGATGAGCGTTTGAGGTTAAAAATATGAAATGTCAATTTGTTTAGAAAATGAGCAATAATTTCGCTAGATATTCAAACTTGGGGGCACCATTGAAATCCATTATATGGAGAGAAATCCTGAAACGTTTTCCTCAAAAAACATAATTTCTTATCGACTAAAGAAAGAAAGACATCCTGGAACATCTTGAATGACAAGGGGGTGAGTAAATTATCTGTAAATTTTTGTTCTGGAGGTGAACTACTATAGTAGAAACCAGAAACATCCTTTAAAATCTGACAGTGATAAAATGGGATAACTTCTAGTTTCCTGCTGATTGCAATTCAATTATCTAATTAGTCGTTGCATCATCCTTTTACCTAATGGGCACACATTAGATCTCTCTCTTTCTCTTTCTCGGCAATTGGCAGCTTTCAGTCCTAATGAAAAAATAACTTCATAGTTTTCCATGCTTTGCTCCTTCCATTATTTCATATCCATACAAAGTTTCCTTCATTTCAAATTAAATGTTGACTTTGTTTTGGTGCCCGGGCGAGGCAGATGTGGACTGTATAAAGACAGTGTGTGAAGCTGCTATGACCGTTCAGCGACTTCCTTTCTCTGACAGGTTATGGGTTTTGGAATCTGCTGCCAATCCTATCGCATTTCCCTTTGAGCGCTTCAAATATCTGGCAGAGGAGACTGACATAGAGGAACTGGATTTCTCAAAATCCCTCCTTTGGTTGTGCTGACTCGTTAGCTGAAAATGCTGCCTATAAAAATGCATGGAAAGGAACGAGAGTATCGACACTGGAGACTAGCCTAATTAACTATAAGCAGACAGTTAGGCAGAATTTAACTACAATTTGCAGTAGCATGACAGTAGTAATTCCGTCTTCAAAAGAGCGGTTATTGTTAAAGGCGAAGTCCACTTCCAGAACATCAATTTACAGATAATGTACCTTGTCATCCAAGATGTTCATGTCTTTTTTCAGTCGTAAAGAAATTGTTTTTTGAGGAAAACATTTCAGGATTTTTCTCCATTAAATGGACTGATATGGTGCCCAGATTTTGAAACTTCCAAAATGCAATTTAAATGCGATCAAAACAATCCCAAATGTGGTTGTAAACGATCCCAGCCGAGGAAGAAGGGTCTTATCTAGCAAAACAATCAGTTATTTTCATAAAAAATAATACAACTTTTAATGTCAAACGCTCTTCCCAATGTCTTGTCTTGCTCTTCCCAACCTCTGTTTTTTTTTCCAGTTCATGGCAGTTAGGGTATGTCAAAAAACTATGTTCTCCTGTGACGGCACACCGACAGGCATCTGAGAACGGCTCGATTTGAAAAAGGGATATTATTTTTACAGATTAATTAAGAACCACTGCATGGATTTTTATCATTATAGGATAGATTTGTACATACACTGCCAACACACATTAATGTTCAAACAACATGTAAAAGTGAACTTAGCATCCAATGACCCCTTTAAAGTCCCTAGTGTAGGCAGAGGGTGACTCGGGGGAGAAGAATTGTTGAATGAAGTCGTTATTTTTATTTTAGTTTTTTGTGGTCTACCCTTGCTGTCAATGGAGAGTCAGAAAGATCTCAGATTTCATCAAAAATATCTTGTGTTCTGAAGACGAACAAAGGTCTTATGGGTGAGTAATTAACGACAGAATTTTCATTTTTGGGTGAACTAACCCTTTAACGTGTGATTTTTTTTTAAAAACGGATTATGAAAAACTTAATATAAGGAGCCCTAAAAGAGCAAATTATTCTCAAAGCTTTCAATGTTCTCTTATAAAATAACTTCATTTTTGTGTATGTAACTCTAACAAGAAAGATATTGTTAAAAGCAAATCCAAATTTGAAAAATAATTTGTTTATAATCTCCGCAAAGGAGATACAAAAGGAAATATATCGGTATCGGCACCATCTACTAGCCATAATTATTTGAGAAATACCTGATATCGGCAAAATCTACTATTGTGCATCCCTATAACAGATTAAAGACTAATTAATGCTACAAAGAAAAAATAACTGATAAGAAATCATATAAAATATTTAGATACAATATTTATTTGAAAAAATACGTTTATATCTGTTTCTAAATATGAACAACAAAAACGAATAACTAAAAATGACAAAAGCACGTACATTTACTGTGCTTACACTAAAATGTAAATGAAAACTGAAAAAAGCTAAAAATAACACTATTTAAAAATGTTTCTTCCAGTAGCAAGCCATTAACTATTATTATTATATTTTGCCACCCTGAGATAATTGTGAAAAATATGATCTGATTAATTAATTAAGTCAACAGAGTCTGTATAAGCCTGTGATATAAACTGACTTTAATATTGGCTAATTTTACAAGAGTTTTCACAGATATCAGATGTTAACAGAAAGTGTAAGGTCACAGCTGTGAAACAGGTATGTTTTAATTAAACTGTATTTCATGATTAGCTTGATTAGCATAGCAAGCAAGTTATTAAATTGTTTACTTTTTTTGTAATATGAAATGATAACATTTCGTTCTGTTCCTTGCGATTTCTCCCGCCAACACGTTTCAAAAAATACATCATGTTAAACAAGATTATACTTTAAATCCTTAAAATAAATAACATTTCTGCAATCGTTCATTCGTTGATTATCGTGTAATGTTTACTTTGTTTTCGCCGACATGGTATGACTGACAATAGAACCATAAAATATTTGTGCAATATAATTCAAATCTTCAAAAACCACATGACTGCGAGAAACAGAACCAAATCCAAACCTTTATTCAGCGATCTTCATCCTGAGCAGTGACATTAGCGACTATAAAAAAAAATTTAATGCTAAATTTTTACTGAAATGGTCATTTCCTTATATATTTTGGTCAATTAGGTTTGAAATCTTTTACCATAAAATGGGTAGGTAGGTTCGGGGGTAGGTTGGTCTAAAAATGTAAATCGCTTATCAATAAAATGATACAAATGCACTGATAAAAATATCTTAATGATATAAAAGATTTGTAAATATTTAATGTTTTAAAAATCCATAGCTATTTTTGTTTTAAACATCAAAATATGTCCAAATACATTTCAGCATTAATAAAAACCTACGAAAATGTATGTTTTGTGCTTTTAAACATTACGTACTAATGTATACCTGTGTATAAACAATGAGACCAGGCTGGGCTGATATAGAGAACAGCTAATAAAGGCAAAGAAAATGATTAAACAAGCAAAACGATGCCAAAAAAAAGTTCTGCATCACACTTTTTCCTCAACCCACCAAGCCTGTTATTTCCACACAGAGGTTGGATAGTTTTTAGTAGTTTATATAGTGATACTGGACAGTTTCGGTTTGACTGTATTTTTGGCATCCTCACAGATGATCCATTCAGTCTGTTTCCACAGAAGTGAGCTCCACTGAGGGAGAGCTGCTGACTCTGCAGTCAGGAAGCACAGGTGACATGTGTCAGACTGCTCCGGCAGCCCAAGGCCTCGACTGCTCCCAGCTAAGAGAATAGACGCTGTCTGCCAGATAGCAGTAATCATCTGAAGCCTCTTCACCTATAGCTCTCATATCTCTCCAACATCGTGGCAAGGATCTTTTTCCAGCTCCAGACAGACAACCTTCAGAGAAAGGTCTGTGCTGAACCTTGCTTGACGGGATGCAGACCCGTGTGTGCTGGCAGCTATCATAAACAAGGCCTGACTTCTGATTAATGTGCGTTCATAAAACGAAAATGACTCACTGCTGATGTGACTGAGGGCAATCAAAGTTTACACGCATTAGCATCTGTAAAATGCTAATAAAATGGCATGTAACTAAAGCTGAGCTCATGAGTCATCATCACTCGGCGCACGGCTGGCCAAAGTGGCACGAAGTTTCCATTTAATACATTACATACAGTAGTTCACCCAAAAACATCAATTTTGTCATTTAATGTGACTCCAAACCTGTAGAACGTTCTTTCTTTTGTGTGGTATACAAAATGACAATTTCTGAAGAATATCCAGGCTGCTCTTTTCCAAGTCACAGCTTGTGAGTAATCTTTCTAAAACTGTAATTCTGAACGAGCTATAATTCTGCTGGGAAAGTTTCTGCTGGCGAGTTTTGATCTTTACAGTGATGTTTCTAGAGGCACGCATTTCCTTTCATCTACACTCCATCAGGTTCTGGAGTTGGATGTTGTGGAACCATAAATCCACTGAAAAGAGACTGATTAAGAAAAACAGAGAAAGAGAGTGTGTAAAGGGGGGTGTAGAAAGAGAGTAAAAGGGAAAGGTGGATGTTGGTGTTGGCAGAGGAGCTGCAGATGTTGGCAGGAGTAGAGGGTGGTGGTGAAGGAGTGGAAAAGCAAGCCAAGCTTTGCATATATCTACAATAAAAAAGAAAGAATAATCACATGTTCACATGTTTGGTCAAGACAGGAGCCTGTGACCTCTATGGGGTCAGGGGTGATACTGCAGGGGTAAGCCCGTGGTGCTTAATGTCTCTGATTTTTGTGAAGAAATGAAAATATGCATTAAAGAAAAGTGTACTTTTATATATCAAGTATATTAAAGGCATAGTTCAACCAAAAATTGAAATTCTGTCATTACTCACGTTCATGTCATTCCAAACCCATAAGACCTTTGTTTATCTTTAGAACACAAATTAAGATATTTTTGATGAAATCCACAAGTTTTCTGACCCTGCATAGACAGCAACACAACTGACATGTTCAAGGACCAGAAAGGTAGTAAGGACATCGATAAAATAGTCCATGTGACATCAGTGCTTTAACCGTAATGTTTTAAAGCTACAAGAATATAATTAATGACAGAGTTTACATTTTTGGGTGAAATAACCCTTCAATTTAAGCTAATGTTAAAAAAACTGTTAGGGGTCGGTAAAATTTGTAATGTTTTTGACAGAAGTTTGTTTTTGCTCAACAAGGTCGCATTTATGTGATCAAAAATAGTAATATTGTTTAATATTATTACAACTTAAAATAACTTTTTGTATTGTAATATATTTTAAAACTTTATTTCTGTGATGGCAAAGCAGCCCAAGAACATTATTATCAACTGTTTAATATTTTTGTGGAAACCATGGTACTTTTTTTCAGGATTCTTTGATGAATAGAAAGTTCAAAAGAACAGCATTTATTTGAAACAGAAATCACTGTTAATAATTGTTTTTTTTTTTTTTTTTTTTTTTTTTTACAGTCTTTTGATTTAATGCATTATTGTTGAATAAAAGTATTAATTTCTTATATACACAAATAAATAAGCAAATAAAACTGTAATACTGTTTAATATTTTAACAACTTAAAATAATTGTTTTTATTTTAATATATTTTAAAACTCTATTTTCTGTGATGGCAAGGCTGACAAAGAAACATTTCTAATTATCATCAGTGTTGAACAGTTTAATATCTGCTTAATATTTATGTGGAAACTGAGATAGTTTTTTTTTTCCTCAGAATGCTTTGATGAATAGAAAGTTTAAGAGAACAGTGTTTATTTGAAATAGAAATCATTGTTAGCATTTTTTAAAAAAAGTGTTTAGTCTATTTTGATTTAATGCATCATTGTTAAATAAAAGCATTCATGTCTTACAAATAAATAATAAAATAAAATAAAAAGTTACTTAAAATAACTGTTTATATTTATGTAAAACTTTATTTTCTGTGATGGCAAACATTTATAATTATTATCAATGTTAAACAGTTTAATATCTGCTTAATATTTTTGTGAAAACTGTCATAGTTTTTTTTTCCTCAAATATTTGAAATAAAATAATTTTTAACTAATATTATAAGTTTCTTTCGATATAATTCTCCATTGTTGAATAAATATATGAATTTCTCACAAATAAAAAATAAAATAAAAAAACAGTAATATTATTACAACTTAAAATAACTGTTTGCATTTCAATATATTTTAAAACCTTATTTCCGTGATAACAAAGCTGCCCAAGAAACATTTCTTATTATCAAGTTTAAAATGTAATAACTGCTTAATATTTTTGTGGAAACCGTACTTTTTTTTTTTTTCAAAAGAATCTTTTTTAACATAGAAAATGTTTTTACAGTCTCTTTTGATTTAATGCATCATTGCTGAATAAAGGTATTTCATATAAATAAATAAATATATATATTTTTTAAAAAGTAATACTGTTTAATATTATTACAACTTAAAATAATTGTTTGTATTTTAATATATTCTAAAACTTTATTTCTGTGATGACAAAGCTGCCCAAGAAACATTACTTATTATTATCAATGTTGAACTGTTTAATAACTGCATCATATTTTTGTGGAAACAGTGATATTATTTTATTTTTACATTTTTTCAGGATTCTTTGATGAATAGAAAGTTCAAAAGATCATCAATTATTTAAAAAACAGAAATCTTTTTGGTAACACTTTACAATAAGGTTCATTAGTTAGTTAGCTAATCTTAGTTAATTTACTAATGCATTATTAAAATCACAAGTGTTTGTTAACATTAATTAATGTACTGTGAACTAACATCAACTAACAATGAACGACCGTATTTTCATTAAATAACATTAAAGATTAATAGTGTAGTATGAGTTGTCCATTGTTCATTCATGTTAGTTAATATATTATCTAATGTTAACAAATGACACTTTATTGTAGTGTTACCATCTTTTTTAACATAAACCTTGAGACCTTGACAATAAGAGATGTTCAGAATGATTTCTTCAGCGCCTTTTTGTGAAAGCACTATACGTTTGTTCTCAAGACCTGTACCTGTCACCTGACGCTTTGGAGGAAAGTGGAGCACTATCCTCTGTGACAGTGTTTACATAAGGGTGGCGCTGGGTGTGTGAAAGAGGGTTAAATTACAGGATATGCGGTCAGGCCACTAAAAAATCTGCAAAGTAATGTTTATAAATATAGCAGTGACCTACAGGTCCCTTTCAATGGCCTCCTTTTAACCCTGCGTCTATTACAGGTCTGTGATGTTGGCTTGCGGTGCAGTGGGCAGTTTCTGAATGAGGGCTAGTGTTCTTCTGAACCGGAGGGGGAAGGACTGCTACACTTTAACGGCTATGTTTGTCCACCCTGCGCTCAGGTTAAAGAAACTCTGGCGTATTTGTTTAAGCCGTGGCCTTGTTTTTTTGATGCTGCGACCCGGACCGCATGTTTGAAATAAGCTCCAGTTTCCCCGGCGGTGGCTGAAGTGGACAGGAAAGCCACAACATTATGAGAGAACTCTGCAGCAGATGTGCAGCTCCTATTTCAATGGTTTAATGAATGTTTATTTAATGTTAAGACCTGGCCGTCTATGCTTTCACTGGCTGGACTGCAGCAGTGTGAAAAGACGTGCGAACAGTGCGACTGGAGATTAGTTCAGGTATTTACACACTGTTGAGTGCTGTAAACTGACATATGAAACAGAATATGGGAACTTTTACAGTGCTGAAAACATTCTAATATGCTGATTTGGTGTTGAAAACACATGAATCCATTTTTGATATTAAAATATATACTGACACATGAAACAGAATACATCAACTGTACATGGTAGAAAATACCGAGGTACTTGACAAGTTACGTGGACCTGGGAAAAAGAGAAAGTAAAAGGGTATGAATACACGATACACCGAGAGAAAGCAAGAGAGAGTATACAGTATAAATATGTGTGCATGTAAAAGAAATTAAACGTCATACTGGCGGTGTATCGTTTTTAAAAGTCAGAAGAGAAGACTTGAGGAACTCAACGTTTAAATACTGATGTCAAATATAGCGTAAATCAACATTTAACCCGGTCATATTATGTTATGTATATATATAATGGCATTTCACGGTATTGCTAAATGTCACACAGTGAGATCACAAATTCACCCTTAACAGGAAAAACTGACTTTCACTGCACAACATAACATGCATTTTAAAGAGTTGACGACAGCTGCTCAAACTTTCCTCTGCGATTACACTAATGGAAGACACAGAGATGTCGCTTTAGGAATTTTCCTTTGACCAAATTGCTAACAAAATAAAATAAGGGAAATGGCAGTGAAGGAATGGAACAATAAATAAGGGCAGGGTTAGACAAACACAGCGGAAGAGGGAAATTTACTCGAAATATCCTCACATGCAGAATGGAAGAGTTTGACTTTTGGAAGGACGTGTGCGTCGCTTTGCCAGCGTTGAGAGATTATTTCATTTCGCTTCTCACTACGCTAGTCTTAACTTTGGAATTATGAGACTGAGTCACATCAGGAATACAGAGCAAGAAAAGGATAGAAATTAATGTTTGATGGTCTAAATGTGTTGCTGAATCAAATAAACTGTTTTTAAATTTCCATTTTTGCATTTTATTTAACCCTGTAAAAGCCAGGCATATGAAATAATGGTCTGATTTTTGAAATGTGAATTGAACAGTTTATTGAACCTTTAAAAATGCCTAATTAATTATTTAATTATAAATAAATAAGTATTCATATTTGGTTGAACCAGTCATAAGGCTCAATTTTTTAAATTTGAGATTTATAAATCATCTGAAAGCTCAATAAATAAGCTTTCCATTGATGTACGGTTAGTTAGGATAGGACAATAATTGAATATCTGGAATCTGAGGGTGCAAAAAAAATTAAATATTAAGAAAATCGCCTTTAAAGTTGTTCAAATTAAGTTCTTAGCAATGCATATTACTAATCAAAAATTATGTTTTGATATATTTATGGTAGGAAATTTACAAAATATCTTTATGGAACATGAT